>VXAL01006232.1:270617-282714 GCA_013399475.1 Chauna torquata
GGCACTGGAACAGGCGGGCTTCCCAAGGAAGTGGTCACGGTACCAAGCATGCCTGAGTTTAAGAAGTGTTCGGACAACAGTCCCTTGCATGGTGGGATATTCTATGATTCTGGGTTTTTTTCTTCCTTAGCAGAAATAAACTGGCAAAAGAAAGGCAAGTGCACAAAACTGAGCTGTGGCATCAAATCAGCATTTTTTTCAGTGAAGTTCTATCTGTCATACTGGGCGTGGAGAAACCTGTATAATGGCCATCCCTTAAGAAGCGAAATTAGAAATGAGCATGCATGTGTACAGCAATGTTCACACATATTCAGATGAACCCTCTAGTTTGGTGGTGATGATGTGCTTCAGGGAAAACAAAAACCTGCAATAGAAGAGGCATTAGACTTATCACGTGCTGTGGCAGGGAGTCTCCCAAGCAAGTCTGGAACAGATGTATTATCAGTTCATTCAGACTACAGCAGGTGGCTTAGAGAAAGAGGAGGGAGAAAGCCTACAAAGATAGTCAAAAACCCCAGAGGCAGAGATAATGACAACAAATTTCTCTTAGAATTTCACTTCAAAATAATTTCTTTTTAGTGACAAGAATCTGCTGAAAAATGATAGGACCTATCTAGGGCCGTGCTTGCCCATAAGCCTGAGCCCTAGGGACACCTCTGTGTTCCTACACCAAAAACAAGATGTCACTGTTCTCATTCATGCCCTTTCTCATTATCAGGTTCAGACCACAGATCCTCTCCTCTCTGTTACGCAGAAGTAGTACGAGAGCCTAACCCTGAGATACGCTGAGAGCTTTCAACTACCAGAGTTAAATGTACATAAGGTGACTGGCATAGTGGCTCACAAAAGTGTCCCTGTCTCTTGGGCTGGGCTCCATCTGTGAGCTTTAAAATAATAGCTCCAAGGGTGACCAAGGGGCAGGGAAAGCAAGGCTGCCTCAAAACACATTTGCTTCCATCTTATGATAATCCACACTGAAAATAGGCAGCAGCAGAGAAGTTGCCAATTTTCCTCTTAATTTTTTTTTTTGCCTTTGAAATACACCCAGCATCTGTGGGACAGTGAGAGCAAATGTAAGTATGATCATCTTTTTAGAAAAGTGCAAAGAGTGTATGAGTGACTGTTTTGACAGGACATTACCTATCCTTCTGACAAACTGGAAAAAAAAGGTTGCATATAATTATCTGAATGTCATCATACTTAGGAAAACTTCTGGCATCTTCTCAGTCAAAATGTTTGCTTATGCCCAACATCCATCAGTGATTAGAAAACATTTTGTGATGCCAACAGATTGTTTGTGAGAAGATTTTAATGAAAATATAATTGAAGTAAAAAAAAAAAAATCCCTTTTAATCAGTTCTTCATGCCAAAGATTAGCAGTGATCTTGATGTGTGCAACATAATCAGTCATAACCAAATCCTAGCCAGAGTAGCACCCCAAATGTAGTTAATTATATTCCCACCAGCCTAAATTTGATTTATGCATTAAGTATTGTTGGAGGAAGCAGAAACTTGTTCAAGATACTGTATGTTTGCCTTGGGCAGCCCAGTCAAATGGGTGGAAATGTATAGCAACGGAGGGCACACAATGTCAGCTTGGAAATGTCTGTAGGATTTGGATTTACTGCAGCATTGTCCCTCATGAAGAGTTTGCCCAATCCTCCCTGCCTCTGAGCCTGAAGACTTCAGAATGTAACTGAGAATAATACCATCTCTACAAGATATTTAAATTATCCTTCCAGGATTCAATTGTGAATTATGGGAATCCCTACAAAATTCTGGTAGTAGTTCATTAAATTCTAAAGGCTTTTCCCTAAAAAAAAAAGTACAAATTCCCTGATGTTTCTCTTGGCTTTTCTGCTGCCCTGAGATTTAGGTAGTTTGTTAGCATCCACACTTCAGCATTGTTTGAACCTATAGCATTTAACATCTCTTTTTGGTGTCAAAATATGTCTGCCCTGCAACCTCCATCAAACTCACAGGGTACTCAGCCCTCTCTGAGACCTCCCACTGTGGCTAGGAAATATTTTAGTTGAAGTCCTCAGATATTACTTGCTCTCCTCAGCTTAATTCACAGCCTACGTTTCACTGCTTCCTCCTTCTCCATTTTCTACCTTTTCTACAACATTCCAGAAACATTGCCTGCCCAGGAATTATGAAATAATGTAAAGAAAAAATTAAAAGCTATTTTTCAAAAAGGAAGAACAATTGACAAAAAAGCAAGGTTGTGTAGCCAGGGGATTTACAATCACTGCAAATGCACATACATAAACATTTGAGGTTTACACACTTCAACACAGTGCAAGTTCATGATCCTACAGCTGCTCACCATACCTAATTTTTTCACCTGGTTTTGAACTAGACTTTCTCCCTCCTTCTGTTCAAGGGAACCCCACTGAAAATGGCTATAGTTTTTCAAGGAAGGGTTGAAGTTTTTCAGTTTTTATGTTTCTCTTTTATGGGTGGGCTTTGAACAAATGGACCACTGCACATGACTGAGACCTCTGCATCCTGCTGGCACAGAAATAGCATCTGAATAATGACAAAATCAGTGTGTAGTGTCAAAAAATATCTATGCCAAGTGTCTTTGATCTTACTAACCAGTTAGGGAAACATAACATTAGCTGGGGTTCCTTAAAGGAGGAAAGTCTGCTACAGAACCCTTTTCCTCATAAGAAAATCTAAAAATCATCCTAAGTTAGATGAAGATTGTATGGTAACAAAGATGAAACTGTCAAAGTACAGAAAGCTAAAATTTGTTTCTACATGCATCTTTCCCATGTTTTAGCCCAAATAAATAAATAGGGCCACCCTAGCTGTGTGCCCCTGCTATTGTCAGATACTGGTAAGAAATACCACCCGCTTCATAGGATTATTGGGTAACTAATAACAATCTCTCATTTTGGTCTATTTTACAAAAGAAAAGATCCTTCCTGTGGTCAGATATAACCATCTTCTACTGTTAAGGAGTTATCACTTCACCATTTCTTCAGCCTATCAACATTATTTTGGCTCTGATGACAGAGTAATTTTCATGTGATACACATTCTCTATTCTCCAAGGTTAGAAAAGTCGAGTTTTTCTGTATTCTTGGAAAAGTATAAGTACTATTGGTATTTGATTTTGTGAAAAGTAAAGCAGCAATGTCTTGCATCATGCCTGTTATTACTATGCTTCCCATATCAGAACTAAGAACGTAAGAAGGCATGAGTCAGACCAAAAGTCCGTATAGCCAATGTCCTTCTCTAACAGTATTCAACGCAGACAAATAGGGAAAAGTATAAGAACAGAGGAAGAAAGTGGAAGTATTTCCTGCCTGCCTTTGACAGTTTGTGATTGGGTACGTCTTGAACTAACAGTACTGTCTTTGTATATATCATCTCTTGATAGGTTTTTCTCCCAGACTGTGCAGAAAATGTCTGAGTTGGGAAGGGAAAAAATTTGTTAAATGTAGTTCCCTACTTCTTTCAAAAATGCTTAGTGAAACATAGACTTCAGCACTATTACCTGTAGTAGCAATTACACTCAGTGTCATGAGAAGAACCCTTCTAAGCAGTGGTTAACAAAATCTGGGAACACTTTTTTTTCATCTTGGTCATTTTTCACGAATGTGGCTTTTTGTATTTATTATTATTATTATTCAATTTTAAACATCATATTGCATAAGAGAAGAGGGATCAGCACAAAATAATTTGTAATAAATTTCTCTTGTTTTCAAAAAAAGCCTCTGATCAGTCATTATCTGGAAGCATGATTGGTCTCAGTTTTGCTCTTGAAACATAGTCAAGTACTGTTGCCAAGACATTCTTTCCTGTCACACACTATACTGATTCTTCAGCCTGGTAAATGGCTCCTAAGTACCGCTGTCTGTTTACTGTTATTGTGCCAGTATCTTACAATGACAGTCAGGTGAGCATAGTTTAGTACAGATCAGTCTGGCTCAGCAAGCAGCCATTGTCCCCTGAGTGGTTTACTGCAGCAGTTACCTGCAAAACCTCAAGGCTCTCAATTAAATCTCTTTCTGCGTTGCAAATTTACAAGTTCTTTAAGACTGCTGACACCACAGACAGGCCAAAAGCCTTCTGCACAAACATGCCAGAATGACCGTGATTTTCGTGGAATATTTTGGTATTTAGGGACTTACTTAGTTATTTTTTTGTGCTGCATGAACCTGATGCATAGCAGAGAAATGACAATGTTTTGTGTTAAGACAATGTGTCTTAAATTTACACCATCTACAGTAAGCTATATGTTGTCCCTGGCATACCACATTATACTTTTTATCCACCTGGATCAAACAACTGCTCAGTTACCCTGCTCAGCCCTCCACCTCCAAACACACTAAGCTGTAATAAAATTCCAACATGATTTTAAGGCCTCCAGACCTTGGAAAAGAAAGTCCATGGCTCTATCTGCTAATATTTCTTTTTGGTACAATCATCGTTCCTTGTCCCTGAAATGTCCCTGATGTGCTACAGGAAGGAAAATGAATGACCTTTTGATCTGGTTAGCCAGCTACCATTAGATCTTCTGCCTTTCCTCTCCAGCTCTTTACTTTGCTACCAGCCAAACTATGTGAGATCTACCACAGCCGGCGCTAGCCATAGGCCAATCAAGCGGTCTTTTGATTTGGTCAGGTAGTGGGCAATGTGATTGTATATGCAGGTAGAAGTGGAAATAAGAAACAAAAACAAGAATCCCATATTGTCACTGTGTGTGCCTACAAATATCTTCAGGAAAGTCAGCACATGCTGTTTGGTTCATCGTGGAAAGTCTGAGTCATGAGTTCTTGAGCCATCTACCACAGAAATGAGATATCATAATTATTATAGTTACATCATCCCTTTCCTCTGCCACCACACACTACCCTACCTACCTCCTCTCCCAGTTTCACAGCTTTACCATAAGGACAGCAGCTGCTGTCCAAAAAGTCAAGAAAATCTTGCTGTCTGTACTTTCTTACTTTATTTTTTGTCTGCTGTTTCTGTCACACCAGTTTGTAGACTTCATCTCCTAGGTGAACCTGACAAACGGATTTTCTGTCAATATACCAGAAGTGGCTTTTGTGCTGTATTTACATTAATGTGGAAATTTCTAAGTTAACATGGACTGTGCTTTTTAACTCAAGAACACAAATAGAAGAGGGAAAACTAGGAGAAAAAAATAAAAGGCAATCCTTTAAATATGTTTCTTCTGCAGTGATCAGTGATTCTTAGACTGAAGGAAACAGATCGAAAGTTCTATTGTCCTTTAGTGAACTCAGATCAGATTTTCAAAATGATCTGGTGTGCTAGAATGAGTCTAGATGTTCTTCCTCTTTATTCAGACACTGGAAAGAGACAGATGCATTTTTCAGATATTTAGAGGACCCATGCAACTTCCTTTCAGTGTTCCGCCAATTCCATATTCATCAAGACATTCTACTTCCAGAGGTAGTCTAACTATTCCAGAAGGAAATGGTAGGTAGTTCTGTCCACCCAGCATCCAGCAGCCCAGCTACGACTGCTCTAAGCTAACGGAGCAGGTCCCTGGCTCACACACACTGAATCTTCAGTGGTGTCCAAAAAGCAACCAATAGGCATTTCAAATATACTGAAACAGGTCAAATGCTTAGGCATTTCTGAAAACCCAAGGAAAAGTTTGGTTACACAATGCCTACTGAAATCCAGCTGCTGGTGTGCCAATGCTGGTGGTGGTGGCATGCAATCTTGGGCAAGAATTTTCCAGCAGCTCTTCAGGGTCAGACACTTCCTACACTTTGTCAAGCTTGGCTTTTACACATTCCTAAAGTGCAGGGGGATCATGCAAAAATCTGTGAAATGAGGAACTTGTCTTGTGGTGAAAAGAACTCAAACTAGGTCCCTCCCTGAACAAAAACAGATGGAAAAACACAGACAAACCACATCAGTGCTCCATGACCTACATCAAACCTCCCTCCAAAACATCTCCTAAAACATGCAAGAACCACATCAGAATAAACTTCCTATTTCAGAGATCTGTCAGACCAACAGCTTACAAGCACTGGGGCATGACCCAAAAGTGGGTCACCAGAGGACACCCACTGGGCTTCATCGCACCAACTGAAAGGGCAGTAAATCCCTGTGGTTGCTAAAACCAAGCTGGAATTTCAAGCCCAGTGAGAAGGAACAATTCTCTCCCTCGCCCACACCTTCCCTTGCTGCTTCAGCTGCCCTTGCCCTGATTTGTAACTTCACTTGCCCACCGCAAAGTAGGCAACCTGCTCTTCAGTTACTGTCTTGCCCTTCCATTGTTCCTGTCCAGCACTGACAAAATGTCAAGGTATCATGTCAAAGTAACATTGTCCAGGTGCCGAGGAGCACAGGATTAGCCCTATTCCATCCCAACAGTGTCTCATTTCGTCAAGCAAGCAGCCTCCACGGCTCGTCACCTGGCAAACCCAGACGTAGCTGTTTCCCAGGGTATCAGCTCATGTTTAAGCCTACCAGTGGGCTCACTACTGAGTGGGCTCACTCTTTCACATGATTACTTTTCCGCACATTAATGATTAACTCGTCATGAAGTAGTGCAATGTTTAGATTTGATATGACATTTATAATGCTTCTATTTATATTAAATGGGAAGAGAAGGATAGCAAATGTAGTCACACACGTAGCAAGAGCTTTCCAGCTATCCTTAAGAGTGTGCATAAACAATTTAATAGAAAAACTAAGAGTTGCTAGGCCACCAGCTAAGCTGAAAAGCCCTGAGTTAGAGGAGCCTTTTGGTATTTTAGCAAATAGAGCTGGCATTTCTCTAATTGATAATGGACTACCACGGCAGCTATATTTGGGCTCTGTTGATGGTACAGATGGAAGATTGGTCTTCTGTTAGAGGAATAAATCAAAATGCAGCCATTTCTACTTGGTAATAAATATTTTAATAAGTAAAAACAACAACCTTTAAAAAGAATAAAGATAGAAGGAACATTTACCTGTCTAAAGCATTGTGTCCCTGTGTCAAGCACAATGCAAACACAGGGTGAAAAGACTGTTCCTGTCTCTCTTTTTATTCTAAGGAAGCAGGACAACAGTAGCACACAAGGAAATGAGAGAGCAATATTTGAAAGCAGGGGCTTCAACACACCAGTTGTTATTGAGCTATTCTCTAAAAATCATGGCAGAAATCCCAAGGCAAATCCTGCTGGATAGTTTCTATTAGGACTGCAGCCACCATATTAGATTCCAATAGGCCAAGGATTTGGTAATAGTATTTGTGGCATAAGCACAGAAAATACTCCTGCTAGGTACAGTTCCCTAAAGTTTCATATGAGAATAGGACCTAATGCTGCATCAATACATCTCTTTTGTCTATTAAAGAGCTTTAGACTCTAATCTTAAATATTTCATAGATTTTATGGTGTTAACTTACAATGTGGAGCGCTGATAACTTTATCTTACAGATAATAAGCTTGCATGTGGGTAATCCGTTTAAATTCTTTCCTGAATTATCTCCCAGTAGTAATTATGTTTAAAAATAATCACTATTTCTGTAGTGTTTGTTCTCTGAGATACGTATTTTTCTTCCTAGTAGTCAATGAGAGCTTTTCAGAATATTAAGATAAATAAATATTGTGATGGGAATTTTAAAACATTTCCTTAAAGGAATTCATAAGTATACACTTTGCATGACTAAACTTCTCCGTCTTACAAGTGAACCCTGGATGTCTACACTGACACCATATAACTGTGGCTCAGAAAAATGCTGCCCCTTGTCTGACATCTCTCATGTTATGTACACGTGCTTGATGTGGTCTTTCTGGTGTTGACAAGATATTCATGAGCTCTTGATGTGTTCTCTTTATCACTGATATAGTTTGCCTAAGGTTTATATGAGTGTTTTCTTTTCTTTTCTTTTCTTTGGGGGGGAGGGATCTGTTTTGAGTTCCTGTTAACTCAATGAATATGTATGTATTCATCACTGCTGGGAATAGTTAATGATTTCCTGGTATATTATGAAGATCTAATAGAAAATCCAAGTTTTGAAAATATTCTCTCTTCAGAGAATGAGTTGAAAAAAACACGTGCTGTTTAGATTATTTTATCTGATGGCTACTGCTGTCTTAGAAGGGCTCTAGAGCCATACACAAGCACAGTGGCACGTGCAGCTCGATACAATGCAGATCCATACGGTACTCACTGGCTGTAGGGTTTAGAGCTGGCTTGACAATTTGGAAGATGCATAACCATCTTCCTTTCATGGGAAGTATAAACAAAGCACAGAAATTGAGAAGAAATTATTTGCTCACTTTTTGGTAAACCAATTGCTGGTCTCCTGTTGAAAAACTGCTTTTGGGGTGAAAAAAAAAAAAAGAAAAAAATAGCAACACACCAAAACACCCAGCAAAACCTCTGTTACATCATCATATAATTCCCTAGAGCAAGGAATAGGAGAGAATCACATTCCTATATTTCCTACATGTTTTCATTAGGTTCTGGAGAATATTTCTGCAGTGTATTTTAGTGGCCTCATTAGAGATTTTTATCTGCTCGGTGTAACCACTGCAGGTTAATTGGAGCTGGTTTAAAGTAAACCTGCTGGTACATTATGCTCAGCTGAACAGATATTCACTGAAACACACTAGTGCAATTTATTTATCCATCTTCAATACTCAGCTCTAGTTATTTTTGACATGAAGGATTCAGAAAGCAGGTTTAATCTGTAGAAGGTTTGCTATGGTATATTCAAACTCTAGAGTATGGCAGAGCTACTATACTGTACTGTATTGTACTACACTATAGCACATTAGACTAGCTTCTTCCACTCCTCAGGGCAGGCACTGTACCCCAAAGTATCTCTAAGTTTGGGTAAAATTGGGAGGTCGATTGTGTCTCTTAGAAAGTGCATATAAATTAACCACCACAGACACTGACCTGTATTATACATGGAATCTGGCTCACCCTCCTTCGGTCTCAGAGCCAGATTTCATATCCCAACTCCTCTTGAACCTGTACAGGGTAACACAGCAGGAAGAGCCAAAGTTAGACACGTAAGTATGAAATACATCGTGTACTTTCAAAACTCTCTTTGGTGCAAAGCCAGCACTAGGTTGTTGAAAAGCATGATAGAAGGCTGTTACTTATTATATTCCAACTGTTGCCATAAAAAAAAAAATCATGTTTCTTTTAGTAAATGCTAGTAAAATATCACATTCGTTCCTTTAGTAATAAATTAAGCAATGTTGTGAAAATATTACAGAATTAATAATATTTGGGAAGATCTAGGTTTTCATAAAGCAGCTGGACGTACTACTTTTGCGACTTACATCACCATCTTGACATCTTTTGAAGTAGAGCATAGTGGTTAATATCCAGTTGGCTGTTTCAACCCTGCCCACATCTTGCAACAGAGGCCTACTGGATGAATAATTTCAAAAAGGAGAGAAATGGAAAATATAAAGGTAATACAGTTGATAAAAGTAGAAATGAATAGCTAAGAGATCAGTGATCTCCCTCCATATTTTTTTGATATTCTTACTAGCTTCTGTCCTAATCCAATGCTGTGGTATTAGCTATTCCAAATGCATAAAATCCTGTTTTCTTCTCTCTTTGAAGTTGTGGCACAACTTCAAGGGGAAAAGGAAAAGGCTGGTAGAGCTTCTGTGAAGCTTCCGGCAAGATCTGTAAATACAATTAGTCTCAATTAACAATTATGTTTGCAAGTACAAAACCATAAAAATGGTTTGAGGTCTATTGCAGAGGAAACAGAATACTAGGGTAGATACAGCACAGATATTCTGCTATAGGTATAAAGACTAGGATAGCAAAGATATTAAGCAAAGATATACTAACTCGAAGTTCATCTTCCTGGAAAAAAAAAAAAAAGCCAAATTGAAATTGACACCCAGAGACTTCAATAATTAGATCATAGTCTCAGGATACAGGCACATCATATAGTAGACTGAGCTGGGTCCAAGAATAATGAACAGAGATCTCATAAACTGAGATTCTGCAAGTTTCTAAATTTTACTAAATCATTTTAATGTAGCCTCTCACCACTAAGTGGCAAAAATAATACAGTGAAAGCACTCTGTATTTGCAGTACTAGACATACCTAGCATACTCCCTATGCCTCCACAGAGCTTACAAAAATATAAGTAAATATTTGTAAATCAGACCCAATTAATTTATTCTTAATCCTTTCCAAGACTTTTTCAATAATAATCCTGATGCTTCCCCTGGAAATTTTCTATCACACGTGGAACATAATTATTTATAAAGCTATAGGAATGTACATGTAAACATGCTTTGCAAATGTACAGAAGGTATGAACAAGGTTATAATTTATCTTGGACTAAATGGAACAAATTCCAGTCCTGCAGAAGACTTAAGCTAATGCATTATTCTGTGTAACAAACAATTTTGGTGTGCCACAATGCTTCACTGAATGGTAGTTTAAGAATTTGGGAGCAACAGACTTATGGAGCTCAAGACACAACCACAGAAGAAAGTCCGTAACTATGGCAAAAAAACTTTTCACACTGCTCATCTCTATCTGATGCTTTACTGGTACCCTTCTAGTCTGATCCTTCTGAAAGTGGATCGACCAAGGAGAAATTTGACACAGAGCTGAATAATGGGTTTTACAAGAAGGAGGAGTTGGTATTTGATGGAAAAGGGAGTATGTTATTTCAGTGCTAATAAGCAAATTCAGAAGACATTTAAGCAAACACAGTCCAAGTTGAAAAAATTTATAACGTCTTTCTCTAGAAGCTACATGAAGGATGAGGTCTAAAGCTGAGTTTCAATCCTCTGGCTTCCAGCACCCAGGTGGGACTCCTTGGGTAAGAGCATGGTTGCCACTGGTTACATCTATAGGCCGTAAAGAAGGCAGCTCTAGAAAGTGACTCAGGCCACTCAGGAGCCATCTTCTGAATAAGCACATCTGCCTTCATTTACTGCAAGGTAACTGTGCTCCTAACATAATCCCAACAGGTAGGTGACAGGAACCTGTGAGATGACCCAGGTCTCAGCTTAAAATCCATTTTCATTAGAACAAAGAAAAGTTGGAAAACCTAGTATTTTTCTTCTTCTATATTTCACCTTCCTGAGCCAACGCACATTTTTGCATAGAATATCTGTTCAAACACAGATTGCTGTGCAATCTCAGTATCAAAGTGGAAACGAAGTTCTTATCTAGATAGCAGCATTTACTTCTGCATGATAGAGAAAGCTACTAACTTTGCAAATCTGTGTAAAGTTCAATCTGCTTTTTAACATCACAGTTTATCAAGCTATTTTTTATCTAGAGGTGGTTTTCTGGCCTACCAGACATTCCAATATACTAGAAGTTCTGATACACTTCAGGGAAAAGTGACATCAGAGATGACTACAGGATGTCTATTGATCATCTGATTTCTTATCCTGGGAATAAGATCACATTAGTCTTCCAGTAGGATATCATGTTGCTTTAAGTATGTCATTCACTCTTACACAGACTATTTTTAGGAGACCAGCAATGTTGGGTCCTCTTTATGGCAAAGGCAAAAATGGAGTTCAAGTCACCGGCTCCCTCCTCTGAGGTGATGCAGACCTATGAAGCTAAATGTATGCATTTCCTTCTTTATTTCTGAATATCTGATTTTGAACTAGAAGGAAAGGTAGAAATCTATGTGGGAAAACTGTAATCAGCGACATCATGAAGTTCAACAAAAGAAAACACCAGGTTCTGCACCTGGGACGGAGCAATGCCGGATGTAGGCACAGGCTGGGAGATGAGTGGCTGGAGAGCAGCTCAGCAGGAAGGGATCTGGTCCAGGGGTGCTGGTCGACAGCAGGCTCAGCATGAGCCAGCAGTGTGCCCTGGCAGCCAAGAGGGCAATCGGCATTTAGTGGTGCATTAAACACAGCACAGCCAGCTGGTCAAGAGAGGTGATTCGCCCACTGGATTTAGCAGCAGTGCAGCCTCACCTCGAATATTGTGTGCAGCTCTGGCTCCACAGTACAGAAAGGATGCTAAGATACTTCAAGGCATCCAAAGGAGAGCAACAAAGCCGGTAAAAGGGCTGGCAGGCACGTCCTGTGAGGAGAGGCTGAGGACACTTCGGTTGTCTACTCTGGAGAAAAGGAGGCTGAGAGGC
>VXAL01006232.1:282789-304360 GCA_013399475.1 Chauna torquata
ATATGCTTTAACTTGTGGTTAGCCCTGAGGTGGTCAGGTGGTTGGACTAGATGGTCTCTGAAGGTCCCTTCCAACTGAACTACTCTATTCTAGCAGCAGTAAACTTTACCTTTGTCAGAATTTCTTTGCTAACAGTCTGTCAAACCATTGATTACATATGGGACATCTACAGAAATCAGGAATACCTTTCATCTCTTCTCCTCAGAGCCAGCATCTCCTCAATGACTTCAGAAGAAGAGATGAATTCTCCTCAGGGGCATCTGCTGGCTGAAGATATTGTGTGTTTAGCATTTCAGGTGGTAAAAGGTCTGTGATGATCCAGGGAATTTATTCCAGGCGCACCTGACACCTCTTCCCTCCATAAAACTTTTCTGCTTGAGTCTGTGATCACAGTCATATTCTGTAAAGACTTTGAGCAACTCTAGACTAGCTCTGCCAGGAAATTTATGATGCACCTTACAGGAAATTAATCTTTTTCATGTTTGGAGCTATCTACTTCATTGTTTACCTGTACTACTCAGTTCTTGAACACAGATGAATATTACAGACTGTTATGCTGCAGATTGTCAAACCAGCACAGTCTTCTGTGCACGCTTCAGTGCTTTGGATTTGCCCAGAACCTTTGTAAAACCTCCATGGCATGGATGCGTCAGGGTGAGTCGTGGTATCTTACCAAGAGAATTTACAACCAAGATGGTAAATCAGCAAACAAAGCCCTCCTTGGCACTCTGAGACCAGTCCCCAGTAAGGAGACTGTTATTTGGAGGATGCAAATACACCTGAGAGGTTTAGCTCCTCTTGAAGAGACAGATTCAGAGAAATGCAAAATGTCATCTTGCCAAGCCAAGGAACCAACACTTACTCCTTGCCTGTGGATGAATACACTCTCCATCAGCAACTGCAAACAACAGGGAATGACCGCCTTTGTGTTTACAGCATACCGGGTACCCAAGACAGGCCTGTGAGAGGAATTTCACCATAAAATGTCTGCTTCATCACCATGGCAACATATACAACCAAAAGCTTTTTTGTACTTCTAAACGGTCTTTTCTTCCTTTCATTTAACTGACTTATGTGTATGTAAATTAGGTATACAATTATTGCCACTCACATACAATTTCACATTTCAAACTCAATTCCTTGAAATCTGTACAGCCACTGTTACCAGAAAAAGTAAGAAAAATGTTCCTTCACTTGTGAAAAACAAAAACAAAACAAAACAAAACAAAACAAAAGCATGTCACCAGTAGTCACAAATGGTATTTTAAATTTGACCATACTCATGACCCAGAAAAGTAGGTGTTATAATATTGCTACAGATAATTGCATCATATTCACAATGCACATGTTACTTGGAATGGATTCAAGTTTTTGACAAACGCATATGACAGTTATAATCTCATTGCTCATAAATTACTGTGAGGCCTTCAATTCAGTATTGAAAGAGCTCTACGTCCAAATACGTCTCATATATCCAGTGATAATTAACATGCACATTCATAATAACTACATGAATCTTTAAAGATGTCAAATATTATGAAAAAAAATGTAAAATCTGGACGCTCATCCTACCTCTGCAGTCTGAACTTGATGCATTTACAAAACTGGGCTAGAAGTACCCCAAGAACCAGTGTATTCCCATAAAAGAAACAGATTGTGTTATCTAAAATATTAGCTACTGCGAGATATCTTTCTCTCACTGTTCACTCACTGAACCATGTACTAATGTTAAACCAATCTGTCTTAAATCAATGCATTTGTTACTCATAACTAGCCAAAGGATAAATTAAAAGTAATCTGTAAGAACAACAAAACAAGTAAACCTCCCAATTTAAGGAAAAATTAAAAGTAATCAATAAGAAGAACCAAACAAGTAGATCTGATTTATTATTCCTCTCCTATTTAAGATTGTTGAGCTGTATAAATTTACACTGTTCATTATTTGGCATCTATTTCCATGATCTTGGAAATATCTGTCACGCCCACGTACTAAATTTTGCACGTATGTTTATTGTGCAAGTTGTTTCTGAGCTCCATTTTTTTTTTTCAATTTGAAAGAACAGTTATGTTTA
The DNA here is from genome assembly GCA_013399475.1 of Chauna torquata. Classification (NCBI taxonomy): domain Eukaryota; kingdom Metazoa; phylum Chordata; class Aves; order Anseriformes; family Anhimidae; genus Chauna; species Chauna torquata. Next base: position 284,862 of record VXAL01006232.1, read on the forward strand.
TGCAAACAAGAAGAAACAACACCATGTGATTCACAGGTGTACCTGGAATTTGCCATTGAGAACTGTCAACTAAGGGGATTCAAACAAGTCCATAAAATAACAGTAAATATGATATTCTGAACATTAACAAATGATAAGTGAAAACCCCATTCCTGCTACTAAATAAAAAAATTGATTAAAAAGTCTTGAGGTTTTATTAAAAAAAAAATAAAAAAGAAAGAAAGAAAGAAAGAAAGAAAGAAAAAGAAAGAAAGAACGAAAGAACGAAAGAACGAAAGAACGAAAGAACAAAAGAAAGAAAGAAAGAAAGAAAGAAAGAAAGAAAGAAAGAAAGAAAGAAAGAAAGAAAGAAAGAAAGAAAGAAAGAAAGAAAGAAAGAAAGAAAGAAAGAAAGAAAGAAAGAAATCCTAAGGGAGTATTAAATATTGCATTGGGATTTTTAGGTACCTTGCCTGAGTTTTGTGTCCCCTATAAGAACCCCACTGTCTTCCTCTTTGCCTTGAAGCCTTTGCCCAGCCATGCACCTTCACCTGTCCCCCCAAGGGATGTACATCTGTTTCCAGAATGGCCAGTTATTTGCAGTTGCAATCAAACACACCTTTCTTTGTTATAGCAGCTGCTCTAATGGACCTCAAAAGAGCTCAGGTTGTTATCAGGCCACATGTTGGATAGCAGTGATGGAAACTCCTCCCTGGGGGCTTTAATTTTCAAGATAAAGTGTACATATAGGTGTACAGTCAGAAAGGAATCAACATGCATGTACATGTGCAGGTGCATTGCCTCTGCAATCAGCCCACAGCCAATTACATGAACGAGACATCAGTCACCTTTAAAAACAAGATTGTTTCTCAATGCTGGCTGTCTCTTTATGTCATTGCTTATGCGTTGGGAACTTGACCCAGGTACAAACACAGTGGCTGACTACAAGACAGATGATCATAGGCAAACTTATGGGTACCTGTTGCTCTTACTCTACTTCAAGGACAACAGAATTTTCTGTAAAAATCAACAGTTTGCATGAAGTTATGAATATTCCCAATACACCTTCCCAAAGGTGAAACAACCATGATCTTGGGGATTTAGGCTTGCTTGTAAATTATTGTATGACACACCATTCTTCTCGAAACAATTTTGACGAATTGCTAGCCAAATTCATGTTCAGCAATGCTGGTCTGCTGGTCATCATTTGGTCAGCAGGTCAGGATCCTTTCAGGATAGTCTCTTCTGCTCCTCCCTCATTGAGCAGGTTGCCAGCTGTGGCATATGGGTGTTTGTGGGTTGTCACCCCATGAAACAAGTCTCCTATCAAATTACAGCCCTCGAGTCACAGAGTGAGTGTGCCAATTCTGTGAGATCTTAATATGTTTTCCATGCAAGCCGTGGTATTTAACTTTGGGTCCACCCTGAGGATCCTAACAGGACATAATTAGAAGGGCTGTGCCTCTCCCAGGGGTCCACCACCCAGGAACCGCGGGCACATTGCAGCCTTCCTTGGGGCAGTGCTTTCAAGAATCCCTTTGATGTGATTTACATCCACAGAGGTGCGCAGTAAGATTGTGGAGGCTGAGAGCGTGGCAATGTTTGTGCAAGCGGGCACAAGCACAGAAAGTCTCTTTGTTCCCTGCTCCCGCACTCAGCTTGCAAATGTGGGTGCTGGAATCTGATGCCACTTTTCAGCACCTACAATGACATGATTGATGCACTGTAGGATCAAACTGGGTATCCTGTTTGCTAGACTGAGATATTTCATGTAGGGCCTCATGTTTAAAAATTCATCAAATGTTAACAGTTCAAAGTGGTTTCAAATGATAGCAGTTTGCTATCCCACATCAAACTCCTCCCTTCCTCTGCATCAACATAATCTGGACAGCTTGAACCTGCTCAAGAAGCAGCCTAGGAGTAAGCACACTAGATTTTGTTTTCTCTCTGTGCTACCTCTATTAAAATAAAAGCTTCTTGTCTAAGTTTCCTTTGATAGAAAATGGCAATAACATCTTGATCTTTTGCTGCATCATATGTGACACACATAAATAATATCATGACACCAAATAATCTGAAGCCATTATCTTGTTATGATACCATATTTCATTTAAACATTACTCTTTGCTTCCTTAGTTATCAACTCTCACCCAAGCATCAGATTTTTTTTTAATCCCAGTGTTAGTAGACTGAAGTGGGTGGTACTATTTTTTCTTTACAGTAAGGTCAGAGAGCATATTGCTGCTACATCAGACTAAGAATTAACAACTAAGGCATTTGATGCTCAAAGTAAACAGTCTATTAATGCTAAACCCACAATGGCTATGTCTTCCCTCTCTAGCCTCCAAATATTTGCTCTTAATAATCTTTTCATAACTATAATGGGCACTGGAACAGGCTACCCAGGGTAGTGGTCACAGCACCAAGCCTGCAAAGAAGCATTTGGACAAGGATCTTAGACATAACTTCAGAATTTGTATTCCCATCCTTGTTCTAAAAGACATGATCAAAGGCAAAAAGACTGAGATTGATTGTTCCCTTCAGCCTGACCTGGCAACTCACCTACACGGCCGTAGAGCTCTTACTCGATGGTTATATCTCTCTACTATAACAAAATTATTTATCTTTAGCTGTACCTTGTTGTTTCATCACTAAACACACCTCCTTGTTGTCTCTCACTGACAATAACTTAAGGTACCACGTTGCACTCAGAGTCTCCCATGAGGGAGGTACTGCAGCGTACCCCTGCAATGAGTACTGGGGACTGTGATGAGACAGGGTGCTGGAGGATGACAGGGGCAGGTGGGTGTAGGACACCTGTGGCTCAAATTGTTCCGGGTATGAATAGCCTGGAGAGAAGGGTAGGGGTGTCCATGTGCATGTGTGCATGTACATGTGTGTGTGTGTGTTCCTGGGGAGCTCGTTGATGTTCAGCTTGAACATGAGCTGAAACCATAGCTACCCCTGAGCTAGGTTTGGGCTGTCATTCCTTAGGCTGCAGGAATCTTAAGACTTTAAATCAATAGCTTTTTGTTCAATAAGTTTTTTGTTCAATTGTCAGGTGCAATTTCCAGTTAAAAGAAACCCAATTTTGTGGTAATGTTGAAAGATAATCAAAGCAGTTTGCCATTCCACGTCAAAGTCCTCCCTTCTTCTGCATCAACATAATCTGGAGAGCTTGAACCTGGTGCCACACTAAGTGTTTGTGCTGCCAAATGCAGTTTTTTAACTGTTTCACATTTCTCTTTCACTAACAGTAAGGAAATTTTACTTGATCTCATTTAAGAGTGTTATTGTTCTCCTGTCACTTCCACACATATGCAAAAAGAAATACTGTGATGGAAAGGGATGTTGCAGGGAGAAAGCAGAGAGGAGAAGGCAGCAGCAGGGCCCTAAGCACAAACTCATGAGTTGGCCAAGCACAGATATTCAGAGTAAGGGCAGATCACCCCCATGAGTCCCTCCCACCTAAATAACCTTGCACAGCACTACTGTAAATGCAGTTAGAGGGGGGCTGACATAGGGATTTGGAGTGCAGAAGTTCTGTGTCGCGAGGGGTCATCCTAGCAAGCTCTGCAGCACAGATGTGACCATTGCATTGTGCAGCCCAGAGTTCCTGAGGTGTCTTGAAGCCATTGGTTTGCATGGCGGGGCTGTCCCCACAGACAGAAGTTTTAATATCTCTTTTTAACACATTTAGCAGAAGTTCTTTCACTTCAAAAGAAACTGATGCTGACCACACCAAAACATCAGTGATGACTGGCTGGCTGTAGAATAATAGTAATAAAAATTTTAATTACACTTATTTGCAAGGTGAACAAGGGTCATGTAACACTCATGAAAAGGTCACCTTGTGAGGTGGCCGAGAATGAGGAATTCTGACCTTTAAAACAGAACCTAGCCTTCTGAATGCATTTGCTTTTGCTAGCTATGAACGCCAAATAAACTCCCAATAAATGGGCACTGGCTAAGGAAACAAAGAGATCCCAGGAATTAGCCTGCTGCCTTTCTCCCAAAGAACCCCCTGTTATCAAGAGAAGTAAGTGGTCTGGAAGAAAAATTGTTGATGTCTCTCTTCCCTAAAGGTACTTCAAACAGTAAATGAACACACAAGATCCCATGTTTATTTTCTTTTAAATATATTTTTGAAAATATTGTGTGATCCAAAATATGTGTTTTTCAATTTTGTGTGCCATAGCCTGGCCATGAGTGATGTATTTTATCCATATTCATAACAGTGTACAAACTTTCTATTCATAGCTCTCTCCACAGCATAAATTTTGGTGGGCATGCTGGAATTTCCTTGTGCGGCATATGGTAATCCTTTACCTGAGGGCTTGCTCCAAATAAATGTTTACATTCCTCTGACAGCTCACTTGAAATGTAAAGGAACAAGGTATGTGAGTCTTCCATTAAATAACTGACTGCATTTACATGTTCAGAGAGGAAGGCACATAGCGTTCTTACACTGGACTAGTTGCAGGAATGTCCAACCTTGTTTCCTCTCATAAATATTTCATAATAGAAAAGACCTTAAAAATATGCCAATTCAAACTGCAGACTGACCCTTCCAGCTCCAGGCACCGTAGCTAGGAGGGACTGAAATAAACACCGCAAGTAAGCAATGCCTGCAGCGGGCAGTCATCTATGGAAACCACAGCCTCCTCTTTGGTCCTGGGGACGATCATTTCATTTGAAGGCTATTACAGGGAGGGCCAGCTGAAAGAGAGGGTGGTGGGTGGCAAGGGTCACACATCAAAGATGCCAAGGAAGGTGGAAAGAATCTGGAGAAAAACTTCCTAGTCTGGGATTTGGTTTTATTTTATTTCACCAAGTTCAAGCAAATAACATTTTTTACTTAGGCTGATGAAAGAATATCACAGCAACGAGGGATATGCACACTGAAGTAGTAAATAGGGTAAATGCCTATATGCTGTGCATATATCTAATTACTGCAGTAAATGTGCTGCCATGTGTTTATTGGCATACCTGGTCTACTCATGCTCCTGAGATTCCAGCTAGTCACATGGGACTTTTAAAACCTTTTAATCATTATTCATAGCATCAGGGCTATTCATTTGGCCAGTTGCCTTTCAGCCGCCACCAGTCTGAGGCTGGCCAGTTACCAAAATATCCCCAAGAGAAAGTGCAACACAGGAAATCAGGAGTTTGTTATTCTGCAGGAATCCAAACCCACAGTTTTCTCTGCTCATTCCTGCCCACCTTCCCTGGCAATTTAGCTCTAATAAGATATCCTTCAGCTGCCTTTGATATCCTTTACTGAGGGGACATGTTGTTTAGCCCCAGGAGGGAGTTAAAACAGAGGCTCTTTCTCCTCTGCCTCTCACATTCCAGCACAGTGAAATATCTCATGTTTCCCAGTTACAAGTCTTGTGTTTCCCATAAGTGCTTGTCAAGAGGACCATATTTTTTGCCGTTCCTCTTGATTCCTATCAAGACTGCTTGCAGCCCTCGCTAAATGGACACAACGAGCTTGTGCAAACTGAACAGAAGTAAAATTGGTAGTGGAGACTCACAATACCTCTCAAAAGCTGAGAAGTGCCTGAGTGACAGCTTGTCTGAGACACTTAGCAGCTGATATGTAGCCAATATCCTTGCTTTAAATGAAGAAAAGCTTCATGGAGGTAACATGATTCACATTGGCATAAAACAAGGAGAAGTAAATGGACCCTAGTAACTACAGTAAATTATAATAGCCACAATAATAGTTTGTAATAAAAAGCTGCCTCTCCTCCAAGGAACTAAATTGCCTTTGCAACCTTTAATTAAGCTAGGTTCTGAACACTTTGTGGGCTCATTTTCTGCATAGTCCCCAGTTTACAACGTGGAAACCGAGGCATGTATATGTGAAGTAACTTGTCCAAGTGTCACAGAGGAAGTCAAAGATAAAGCCAGGAACGGAAATAAAACAGACCATAATATAAATGTGCACAATTCCCACTAGAATCTGAAAGTCCATTTATTCAAACCTACATTTGACCCATACCTAATTGACTTAATTCCTGTGCCTTAAACACAAAACTACCCTTTTTCTACCAGCAATTTAAAAATCAACCCATTATTGGGAAGATTGATGTATTCATTAGGCAATTGATACAGCTGTATTGAGTGTCTCAGCACATTTCTTTGTTGAATTATGCTTATATACATCCTCTACTAATAGTTTTAGAGAAGTGTAGTAAGGACAGACCACTGAGGAGGAGAGAGAGTTCTTAATTAAAGTCACAGCTATTTCTGATCAGTTACCATTGCAAACATATTTACAATCAGATTTTTTTAAAGCAAATGAACAATAATACCACGTCCATCTTAAAAAAAATCCATCAGTGACATTAGCTGAGTTCTGTGCTTAAACACTCTTTTCATGGATTACCAGAAAATACAACTTTTGTGACTATCTACAATCATTACACAGAACTATATACACCAAAGATAATATAAGCTGACACCAAAATAGTTTGCAATTCTTGCTACAAAAGTCACTCGACAGTCAGTATACCCAAGAAAAGTTCCTGAAGATATGAAGCCCTTCCAGCATACTTTTCACGTTGACGTACTTGATGTTAATTTAAACAATGAAACAGATGACAAAACGGAAATGTCTCTGCTGGAAATAATCTACCCCTTCATTCCAGAACTTAAAACCAAACAGTGTTAGCAAAAGTATTCCAGAAAATAAGGTGGCACATAGTAAGAATGATGGGTTCTGATGTTTCTTGGGACCCAAATCACACTTGACAATAAGGTATACATCTTTCAGCTTAGGTAATAGCCTATTGAGAAGCCAGATGGGATTTCAAAGATACTAGCACCTTGCCTGTACAGATACAGACAAGCACCTCAGAGATTAATATCTGTGGTTGTAAAGGTAGTCAGAGTGCACTGCAGAACTGTAAACTTGCATATAATCTTCATTACAGAAGCTAACTCTCTCTCTGTCTTTCACATCTATTGATGAAAACAGGACTGACCTGTACTGGTACTTTTCCATAGCAGTTCATTCATCCCTGTCCAACTTTGACATCAAAGCCCCCCGGACTACCTTTGCAGCGTGTCCCCAAGGCTGGCAGGTTGAGATTTTTAACTTTGTTATTTACTAATGATGGAGATACAGATATTGCCATCTTAACATTTCAATCAAGTTTTTCAATGGAATTTCCTAGCATTTGGAAAAGTTCCACTGTGCTTAGGTGGTGAACTGCAAAATCTAACCACAGTCCTACACCAAACAGCTTCAAAAAATCATTGCAAAGGGGAAAACCCACAATTAAAATTGGGCTGTTGTGCTTCACTGCATCTTGGTTTCATGTCCTGAGTGGAGATGTTGAGAGCCATCTCCTAAATCGCCAGGGTATTTCCAGGCATATTGCTGGAAACAGGAAGGCTGCAGCACACTTCTCACCACATCATCAGTCCCATGCAGTTGATTCCACTGAAGCAGGATGCAGAGCACTGTAATTCTACAATATTCCTCTAGCACATGGATGATCTCATACATTTAAAGCCTGCCTGCATTATCACTAAGTCCCATTGGAACCACTCTTCATGCCCCTGTGCAACTTCCATGTGGCAGAAACTAAATGAAGGGTCTGCCATTTATTGCACTTGGGAGAAAATCCACGCCACGGTCTGCAGTTAGAGGGAAAATCGAGGCAATTGTCACAACACAATCCCACAAACAGCTGGTTGCACACTCTCCATTCTCAGCAGAGGGTCAGGTCATCCCTTGAGACACACAAGAGAAGCTATGCAACACTGTATGGCAAAGAGTGACAAAACTGAATCACAGCTTACAAATTGCAAAGCAGCAAATAGTCTCAGAGCGATTAAAGGTGGAGAAAATAAGATGTTTGAGTACTATATACAAACCTTTAAAGTTGTTGCTTGATCCTCACATTCTGAAGACAACAAAAAGTTTTCGAAATGCGCTGTGTTCCTCCAAAGCAGCAGTGGCAGCTCTTTGCACCCAAGTATTTCATTTGAGCTAGAGAGATGTTTAAGTCTATTAAAAAGAGAAATTGTCTTTTCATTCTTCTTTACCAGAATGGAATTTTACTCCACATGTTTTAAAATATTTGCAAATTTAGCTAGGTTTGAGAACAAAAACAAAACAAAAACAAAAGCATAAAACAGTATGTGAGATGTGTCAAATTCCTCAAGGCTCGTTTATTTCCAAGTTAAGAAACCAAAGTATTTGATGGTTACCAGAAAGAGGGCAATGTGCTTTTGTGCTGGTTACATCAAACACAGTTTCCCATTGTCTGAAGAACAATTTTCTGTCAAGAGATCGTTTTGACTGAGCTTTGGGTAGTAACAGACTTTTACTATTAAATGCAGTCCTGTTTATCACCATCAACCCCGTGGCAGACTGCGAACCACTTCCACTGGGATCAATAGCTTTCTGTGAAGCCAGCAAACTCTCTAACTTTCAAAGGTATCTCGCAAAAACACATGATACACACACAGAGATTTTTTTCATACTGAAAAAAATCCAAACCTCTGCAATTCAAAATGGAATTGCTGAAGTAAATATCCTAGAAACTTCTTGATTTGCTACATTTCAGCTTTTATTACAAACTTTTCAGACCAAATTTTGCTTTCATTAAAGTAGTTTTGAAATTAATGGGAGGAGCACACAACTAATTTAGTGGACTATGGTTCCCCATGGACCTCTGTGCCCATACAGGGAAATGAAAAAGCAGTACATGGGGGACTTAGTGCCCGGATGTCAGATTATTTGTTGTGCATTGGCATGTGTCAACATGGGCGGTATTGGGATTTTTGTATTGCTGTTGTTCATTGTTATCAATATCATTCCATTATCACGTGTACTTTGTTCCTAGCTCCCCAGCCAACAACCAGATGCTATTGGCAAATAGAGAACAGAAACAGTGAGCCAATTGTGTTTTTTATGCACTTTCAAGTTTTAAAAGCTGTACAAGAGCCAGGAGTTGAGCTGACAAGCATCATTTAGAATACATCCAGCCTTAAACAAAACAAATTTTTATTTATGAATCAGATTTTGAGTGGTAATTGGACCCTGAACTAAAGACAGGTGGCCACATCCATAGAAGCAAAGCTGTACACTCTGACAAGTAAAACTTGTGAGATGTCAGCCAATGGGACCTTAAAACACCCAGCACTTCAGATGAGATGTTACATTCCTTTAAAAAAAAACATATTAGTATCAGAAGTTAATGCATTGCAGAATCAACAAAAGAATAATTTAAAATCTATGAAAAGCTTGCAAGAACATTTGATTATTGCTGTTGTAGGTTTTATTTTACAGAAAGTGTGTAAGAAAAATAAAGTTTCAAGCAACCCATGTGTTCAGAAAGCAAGTGAAATCTTGCAGCTGAATCTGTTTAAGCACTTGGTTCTCAGTTAGATTACAGCTCTATTACTAGTCTATCGAGTGTTGGTGAATGTAGAAGGTGGAAAGGCTGAGTTCAGAAAACACCATTTTGTTGGTCACTTTTTTCAGTGCGTATTTCAGAAGCATAGTGCCAAAAACCCATGCACCAGACATACCAGTATCCCGGAGCATCAGAGTATTTCCTCCTGGATGCCACAGCCCGTGTGCTAACTGAACTATAAATGAAGAAGAAACGTGTTAATGAAAACAACAGAAACAGAAACAAATCAATATTATAGTCTACTTCAAATGATTTCTCATCATGTTTAGTCCTGCAATGTTTGCAGACCCTCCTCAGGCTGGCTGGACACTGGCAGCAAGTGGCCTTCATTCAGACAGACAGCTTCCTTGCAAACACCCTCAGCAGCAAAAGTCTTGTCAATTATTCCTAAATTTGCTAATCTGTCTTTGAGCTGGAGGACTGAGGTCAGGGATAATTAAAACAGTGAGTCTCCTGTTGCACACCCTATGTTGTAGAAGCTTGCTGGCTGTGACACTGCTTTCTGGCATCAGCAAATAAAAGAATAATTCATCCTTTGTTTCCAATATTATTTTTTACCTTGCAAGGATGCAGCAGCTCTTTTCAGGAGACCATGGATCATCTGAAGCATCATGCTCACAGATTTTAGCAGAGCACCTCCATGAAGATTGCCAGGAGCCATCCCCCTGGGATTCAGCTGCTTCTCTTGTTCTGGGACCTGAATTGCCTCTTTCAGACACTCCTGGGAAGAAGAGTTAAATATCAGCCTTCAATGCTGCTTTTCAAAGGCAGTGACATCATTACTCATTTTAAAGTAAACAACTCCTGCACTGCACAGGAGAATGAGCTAGGTGTTTCATCTACCATCTATAAATTGGTGGGTTTGTTTGTGTTCTCTGGTTTCTTTGTTTCCTGTGGATAAAGGTCAGTAAAATACAAACAAACCTAAGCTATTGTTATACACATTGATGGCAAAATTAGTTTCCAACACATAAGTCACATAATGGCCTTATCACCCCCTTCTATTTCAGCAGTATTTGACATGGTCACCCCCCAGTTGAAGACGACAAAGATGTGACAAGATACAATTTGAACAAAATTCTGTTCTACCTGTCTTATGTTTGCAGATCTACCATTTTCTTCCTCTTCCCTCAGATTTCTATTTTCTTTTCTTTTTTTTTTCTCTTCTTGCTCTAAGTTCTTTCCTTGTTTCCCTCTTCAATGACTTTTTGCAAAATTCTGCTTTCATGCACTCTTCCTCAACCAAGATAGGTCAGTGGGATTCTCTCTTCCTTTATCAGGAAGAAGCCAAAGAATGAGAGTGAAGGGTTATCTCTAATAGCCAGTTAAAACAGTGAGGAGTTTAAATGGTTTATAGATCCTTTCCATAGTTAATCCAAACCAGTACTATGACCTGGCACAAAAGAGGAGCTTCTGCAGACATCATTAGTAGTGGTATTAATGATCTCATCTCCTCTGACATAGGAAACACAACAGCTAGTGGTCAAGGTGGCTGGTAGTAAGGAATGGACTGTATTTTTTTAAGCAGAAGAAGACCAAATGACCACACAGCCACTGCTGCTAGTTGAGAGGGAAACAAAAAAGAAAAAATGCATTTCTGCTTGTGGTTGTGCACTAATTGGGAATGTACCACTTCTATATGCGTTACTTGTAAGAGAGCAAAAATATTCCTGCGCCTTGTGACATTCTCAGCGTGAATTCAAAGTAAGTGATACAAACTATGCGTCAATGGCTCATGGCCTGAAATCTCTGTTTTGTTCCAAGACATCCAGCTCTGTCGGAGATGCTCTTCTGCTCTTCTGCAAAGTGTTCGAAGGACCATCAGAGCACATGCCCTGCTGCCTTCTTCAAGTAGGACCATGCTTCCTACTTGAAAACCAGGAAAAACCAATAGGATTCTTGATTCGTGTCATGCAAGAGAGAATAGTGAGGGCAGATGTAAACACAGTATTACACTGAGCTGCCATAGTAACTTCTCTGTTCTCTGAGATTTAAGAAGCAATGCATGTCAGGTCTGGATCACGGGCAAACTATGGTGCTGACATAAGATGTGGGAAAAGCATTTTTCCAGGCCCTGTGTTTTTCATGTGGAAGATTCACCATGGCAAAGTAGTGTTTCAGTCTCTCAATCGACCGATTGTTGAGTATTTGTCGTTGTGGCGGTTATTTGTTTTGCTAAAGGAAATGCTTGAGCAGGGAGCGCGCACAGCCTGGCATAAAGTGGAGAGTGCCCACATTCCTGACAATAACAGTTTACTTAGCTGTGTGGGGTAGGCTGTTTTCAGCTGGAGGTTCAGAGCACCCATTTTTTCCTGAAAAAGGGGAAATACAGTAATACCATGGAGAATCATGGACTTCAGCTGCTTGATTTCACCACCAGATCTAAATTCCTCCAAAACAAAATACCTCAAAACATCCAGCCAGCAACAAGGCGTGCATTTATGCACTACTGTGGCAGGCTGTGGATCATTTCTTCATGGTAATGTTGAGCCAGCTTATTATTACAAACGGAGGCACAGCAGCCTCAGGAATCCATTGGTCTTCAGGCTGTTACTATGGCATAAACTTTTTCTCCAAAAAGTCTGCTTCACACTGCATGAGAGTTTCATGCATTAAAACTCTAAGAGATCAGCTAAGGATATCTGCAGGGCTATAAGAGGCAGAAGGCTGAGACAGCTCAGCTGGGAGAGGAGAGAGGGTATGACTTAGGTTTATACAGCCAGAAAGGCAGTGGAGAAGGTGAGGGAGAAGGTGTTCACCCAAGTACTCCACTAGGAGAACAGGGTGCAGTCTAAGACATACAAAGCAACTTTACAGAGCAGGCAGTGCACTTCTGAAACATGCTGCCAGGAGATCCATGGTGAGGAGTCAGAGCAAACTTCCAGGTTAAAAAGAGGATTAGGCAAAATAGGGCAAAATACGTCTAAAAAAGACACCATTGGGACTGGGGAGGGTTGTACCCCCCCAGTACAGATAGGGGGGATTTTATCCCCAGTCCAGCTGCTATTGTTTTATACAATTGTTAATTTTAACCTAGAAAAGCTAATCTCCCTGGGTTGCCGTCTTCTACAAAGCAAATCATGGGGGAATCCTGTCATTCCCCAGGGACTCTCCAGTGAGCTCAACGGTGCTGGCTCATTCAGGCTGAAATTAGCTTCAGCTTCAACCTCTCCCCAGATAAAGATAAGTTAACTTAATGAGCCCATGACAAATGTAAAAAAAAACATATAACAAAGAAACCAACTCTCTGAACTTTTTTTAGTGATAAAAATGTGCAAAACCCAAAACAATCAGTGACAGACTTTCCTTCCACCAAAAGTACTGGACCATCCACTGACACAAAGGCAGAGTTCAGCCACAGCGGCTCAGCTATATCTTTGTCCCTCTGTGGCAACTGGACTTGAGAAAATTGCACTACTTCAGCAAAAATGGCCAGTACCTTGCGCCAGATTCTGTGCTCTTTTGACTGTTGGGAAACATCGCTGTTAGTCTTGCTTCTGTTGGTGAATGAGAATGAAGTGGATCATATTTTTTACATCAGTTTCAGGAATGAGATTATAGCCTTCGATTCGGAAATGACTTTCAATATTCATTTTGATCTGTTTCTTTGCCTTTATCAGGGCTAACTGCTTAAGCAGTCCGTCATTGTTTTCCCCACCAAACACACACCACAAATTACTTTGGTATAGTGCCTTTCAGTTATCTTTATTCACAGAAACCCCAAATTCTTTGATGAATGGTAATCTATGTGTCAACTGTCTGTGAGGATGAAAGATAAACTCTTACTGGAAAGTGTACCATACATAATTATGACTCAGTCTGCAAAACAATAAAATCTGCCTTGGTGTTTTGATCTGTCAGCTCCACAGTGTAATGTTACCCAGTCTTGATAGCCCAGGGCAATAACACAGACTGCCCCACTTCAAGTATTCTTTGCACTGTTCTTTGCACCAGAACTGCCAGATTCATTGGCAGTTTCTGCTATAAAACTTACCCTTCTTCTGGATGAACTGTTGGGTCTCTGTGCCTTACCTGACCTCTAGTTAACACGATTTATCACCAAGAGAAGAATCCCATTTCTAGCCTCAGACCGTCCCTGGCTGCAAAGCATGGAAAGGGTACATACATAATCATATGCACCCATAATACAATATACCCTTATATAAAAAAGATACCCATAACAGAATAATGTATAGCAGTGATCTATGGAAGTAACCTCTCTTTTTTTCCACCCCTTACCCACTCAACATGGTTGTAGACTCCCCCATTGACAATTACGATTAGACAGAAAAGTTTGACAGAAAATAGTTTTGCTTATGTGGCACTGTCCTGTCTGTTGGTCCTACAAGAGACCAAATCTTCAGCCTCTCCCTCTGCAGAACCAGGTGTTTTGGGTCTTCCTTCCTTCCTAGTAAAGATTTTTCATATGGAGACATACTTATTGTATTTACTTCAGTCTTATTCTCACCAAGCTGCGGTGTGCAAAGTAACCTATTGACATTCTGCTTCATGCCTTGCTGCAAATCCAAGATTAGCACGGGTTGCTTGCTAATGCTGGGATTTTTTGGTATAATGAATTTCATTAAGTTAGAATTCCAAGAAGTCTGCCTCACAGGCTAAAAGGAAGTGGAAGAAGAAACAGCACATGAAATGAAAAAACATTCTTTTGACTATTGTAGGTATAAACTGGAATTTTCATTGAAGCAAGTCACAAAAAGTCATCCAGAAAGGAACTAGAAGTGAAATTAGTCATCAGCTGGGTAAAGCTGTCTGCACTAAGTGCTCTTTGTATGTTCCAACAATGTACACAGTTAGTTTAAAATAATGGTCACCAAAAACCAGGACAAATATGACTGATGCTGACTTTCTGTAAGTGTAAATGAAACAACACAAAAATAAAAAAATACGTCAAAGATGAACAAATTTGTTTTTCCAGTAGCCACTTCTTGCTCTACAACAACCCTTTCTTTTTCTGTTCCCTTACCTTTCTTTAAATGAATTTTTAAAAATCTAAAAAGACCAATATTAGCATATTCATCAGCCTGATCATTCATTTTGCCTGCAGGAATTCCTAGGACCAAGAAAACAGTTTGCTGTTTCAGACAGCTTGTTCCCAGAATACACTTCTTGACAACAGGAAACTCAATTAACAATTGCACATAGGCTGTGGACACATACCTTCTCAGGCTGTAGCTGCACCAGCTGAAGAGGTTACTGAAGTGGCACCTCGTCCCCATGCACTCGTCACCTCCTCTCTGTGGCCCCTAACCAACATCTGCCAAAATGAGATGAGTCAACTTTAAGAATTTAAAGAATGGGCCACTGTTACAGCAGCTTATTTTGACTGAAACAAGTTATGGGAAGTCAGATGAGGGGCCTGGCCAGCAGATCAGAGAGGGTGATATCTTCCAGCAGTGGAGGGAGGAGGAGGCTGGGGCACTTACCTTCTCATTGGCACAGCTAAAGCTGGAAAAGAGCATGCATCCGTAGACTTGCACAAATGCCAGCTTCAAGAGAAGAGATGAGAAATCCAGAAGAAATGCTGTATAGGCATGTCAACATACATGCAGCATGAAGCAAAACATCTTGATCTTGTAGTGAAGTTATACCACTCGAGACAGCGGGACCTCTGCCATTAATGTCTGTGACAGAAATATTTCTGAGTTCTCAGGCTGATTTGAGTTGTGTTAAATGAAAGGACAGTTTATCACACATCATAAGATGAGTATCAACTTGCTAAACCACATAATTAGATCATGTGTCTGAGCCCTAAATTCTTACTTATGCACCTAAAGAAATAGATTGAATTTCACGAGCATTGGGAATCCAGGTATCTCCTGATGACTTAGTCATTCCAAAGACAACTGTAAGGTACCCAGATTTTGGGAAAATGAAACCATTTATATCATAGCATGAAGGCCAAGGAACCTACTTCTGAGTACATTTGTGTTAACCTTTCAGTCTGTGCAACTGAATGCAAGGAAATAAAGCCCATTTGGAAAGGTAAACTTTAAATATTGCCTCACTTATTTTAAAATACTGCAAAAACTGTAAGAATAATCAAAAAGTCTAGGTTTTACAGCAGCAAAGTTACAGTGTTTTGGATGACTGTGGTAAGATCTTGGCCTCATGAATTCATGGTTAAATTTCTTCTAGGTACATAAATTTTTTCTTCAGAACAGAAAACTGTTAATCCCATCAAAGGGAAATCAGTTTCAAATTTCTAAAGCTAAAAGGTGTGTCAACCACTCCAGCAGCTGTTATCTTTCTGATACATGTAAGATCTTCCTTTCAGCCCTTATATTTAATCATAAAGTCATAAAACAAAAAAACAAACAAACAAAACAAAACAAACAAACAAACAAAACACCTTACAGTAGCCAACAACCATCTTTGAATAACGCAAGGACATTTGGCCTCTTCACTGATTTTACCAGATCTTTCCCAGTGTATTTAGAGGTGAAACTGTCCCACTGTCAGGGATAGAAAGCTTTAAGGCAGTTTTGTGGTTTCTGCTCAGAAGATTCATGAGACTGAGGATGAGCAATGACTCTTACAACTTGGTGGTTTCTAGCTTATTATGTACTTGGTGATGGAGACTCAACTTTGTTTAGCCATACCAGTCACCTTGTCCAAGTTCATTGTGTGATTTGTGTAGCAGCCATAAGGTGCTGTGTACTACAGTGCAGTGAGTACAATGCAACCAATGCGCACTGCAGCGCCATGGAGACTTTTGATCTTTCAAGGAACAGAAAGGAATAGAGACTGGGAATCGGGAGGGTGAAGCTTTAAATAGTAGAATATAGACAAAAGGTAAGTAAGCTCTCTGCATTTACCTGCACACACTTGGTCTGTTCCATTACATCTAAACTATGTACAATATCCCATAGCATACTCATTCTTACAGGCAAAAGTTGCAGATATTGCAGTATCTCACTTTCCAGCCCTCCGTTCCTAATCTCCTTCCCATATGCCAGGAAAGTCCATGGTGCAGAAACAGATCTGCCGTGCACAAAGTTTATGCATCAAACAAGTAAGTGTAATAGGAGGGAAAGGCAGCTGAGACCACTTTTATCACTTCCCCAGACCCAGATCAGCCAGTGTCTCAAACTGTCTGGAGAGATGAGGGAGCTGTAACCTGCCTTTCCTCAGTTATGTTGCCAGCAGAGGCCTCAAGGGAAAAGCTGTGCTGGCCAAAATCTGGAAGGAACTAAGATGGTTTAGCCTTGCCCAGTGAAATAGTGCCCTGACATCAGCCAGGTCCTCCTGGTCCATATGCTCACACCTATTGTTCTCTCTCCTCTTTCCATGTAGCTTTATTTATTTTGCAGTCAAACTCAATTGGAAAGTCTGTTCAACCAAACACAGTTTCATTCAATTCAGATTTTAACCTAACTGTTGGTTTGAAATTTGCATTTCATTGGATTCCCACCACCACCACCAAATTTTTATATGTGCGCATACATATATATACTTGCATTGTGTATACACATACGTACATATATGCATCTGCACACACACATATAAATATAAAAGTCTGTTACTAGCATTATAAATCAACTAAAGTGATGTCTGTCAAGGGACCTCTCATCTCAGGGACTGCTTGCATCTGGAAAAAACGGCAGAGCGGTGTGACATTCTTGCCAGCCTTCCCCCTTAGCTCTCCCTCACACCTTCGCTCTTCACTGCTATCCCCCTTTTCAGTGCACTAATGTGCTGGGCTACTGCACAGCTCCATGCAGACCCTGTTTAAAGCAGACACTTTTTGGACCTGCATTAAGTGAGCTATTACTGTCTGAGGAACCTGGCCATGTATTTGGTAGTGTTCTCCCACTGCTAGAAAGGCCTGTGTTGTTACATGAAGAGGAGGACAGTGGCCTGACTTTCTCCCTGCCAGTGTCTGTGTTTGAAAAGCGAACACCCAGGCTGTGCTGGATGCATGGAAGTCAGATAGAGAGAGAGGAGCTGGAATGGAAAACCCTCCTACTTTGAAGTGTTTTCTTTTTCAGTGCAAACTGGCTCAAATTAGTTCAGCATCAGTGAATCAGATGGCTATGGGCCTTGAATGGAAAATCATTTCTGCACAAATTTGAACCAAAATATATTATGGCTTAACTCCATGCTGCTAATGCTTATGTATATGCTCAAACTGTAATTTCCCTGACTCAAGCAACCAGTAAGGTTAACATGAATTGAGTTAAACACTTATATTAGTATTCACTGTGGTCTAGGATCTTGATTCAGTAAGCAATCTCCTCCTCAGCTCAGACATAATCGTTGGTCATTAGTGTCTTGACCTAATGTGCTACAAAGATGCTATCTGGAGGGTGAAACAAAACACCTAATTTTGCTTCATACTTGCAGCGCACTAAGCGTGCATATCTGGCTAGTGACCATATCTCAGCTGATTCTTGCCATCTTCTTACAACATGATCATTCAGTTTTGGACTATGTGAGCATTTTGGCTGGGATCACAGGTGTTTTAATCAGATAACTCCAGCCAAATTGCTTTGAAGGTGCCTAAATTCCAAATGTGGTTCCTTGGCTTGGCTGTTTTCAGAACCTGCAAGCACTTCCGTTTTCTGACAGTCAGATTCCTCCACCTTAACACAACATATCTCGATCTAATACCGATCTGCTTCTCTCATCTGATCTGGGAAGTGGTTTTGGAGCACTTCTACTAATCAAGTCTACCCATAGTAGAAGTACTTCCACCTTTTTGCCTCAGATCATATTCAGCTCCATTCTCATCTTCCCACTGAACTGCAGGAAAAGCTCTTATCTGGAGTGTGAGATCAGGATCAATTCCATCCATCCTCTTCTGAAAGGCCTTTGCATGTCCCACAGATTTAGATGTGAATACCATAACTACCAGGCAGTAGAATACTCTGAGATCCTACTTGATGATCTCAATAACAAACTGCTGTGTTTGCAAGTTCATTAGGTGAGGGAGAGAATGCACTGTAAAACACTATTCTTGCCATTGGCTGTCTCAGAATATGTAATACTTATGTAGTTTAATCGTTATCCATGAGGTAAGAAATACTGCTTTCACTTCTTACAGACAAAGGAAAGGAATCAAACCTCACATTCTTCCTTCTCCAGTCCTATTACTGCTAGCCCCATATTGCTGCAGAAAGGTTGCCATGGCTGCAGTCTATGTGAATTTAGCACAGCACAGGCAGCTGGCATTGGAAGAGAGCTCAAGGTGGTGAATTCTGATTGAAAATCACCAGTTCTCTACAATTTGGAGACTGGGAAGAGATGTGATTTCAGATCATATTATAATATATGTTAG
Organism: Chauna torquata; assembly: GCA_013399475.1. Lineage (NCBI taxonomy): Eukaryota > Metazoa > Chordata > Aves > Anseriformes > Anhimidae > Chauna > Chauna torquata. Next base: position 303,576 of record VXAL01006232.1, read on the forward strand.
TATATAGCATACATATTATATGTATATTATAGTATTGTAATTATAGCTGCACTGGCTTTTGTGGATCCAGTTAATAAGGATTTAGACCTTTCTGCATATTGTGAAAGAAGTGTAGGTATCTTACCTTTCAAGCAGTGGAGTTCACTAGGACATCTAAAAGAGAGATGCTGCTGTACAACACTGAAAATCCCGTCCTGAGCATCAGTCTTCTAGAAGCTTAATTCCTTTCAATTCAAAATAGTCTAGGTACTTTTTAAAAGCTTAACCCTGCAATCTTAGGTCATAGTCTTTTCAGGGCAGGGGTCTGCTGTTTCTTCCTGCTGCAGAGCAATATCTATTCCCAGAGTTTACAATAATAGTGAATGCAATGGTAATCAGCAACGTACTATCTATCTAAGTAAAAAGCTTACCACTTGGCCTAGAAGTATTTGTTTATTTCATGTTTCCTGTCTGCATAGACTGTTATAATTTGTCAGAGAGCAAAAGCTTCATCACTACCTCCCTCCAATGGTAAACTCTGGTAATTTTTTTTACAGAAAGAAAAAAATATTCAAAGATATTATAGCACACACTGTTTATGGATTTTTTTTCCAATCTGATGAGTAGAGGGAGAGATTGACAATTTCAAAGGTCGAATGCTCATCAGAACATGCAGTCACTTTGAAAGAACAATTCCCATTTATCACTTGAATGTGTTCTTACATATGACAGAATCAGAGGACTGCATCAGAGTGTCATTCAGGTTGAGCAGGAGCTCAGGACTCTCTAGTCCAACCCCCTGCTCC
>VXAL01006234.1:153-10537 GCA_013399475.1 Chauna torquata
CCTGATTTTCTTTGTGATTCTTTAGTATTTCATATTTAAATATTTTACCTGTTCTTTATACTGCTATCTTTTTGCATATACATACACATATGTATCTATCTACATGTACATGGACTAGAAAACAGTTAACACTGGCTTTCCAGCATGTCATGTATCTTCTTTCTCACTACATCTGACTAAATAAATTCAGTTCAACTGCTCAGGGAAACTAGGGACACTGACTGTCATTCCTTATTTTTGAATAATCTGTTGATTCTTTGTACATATGCAAAAAGCGTAACAGAGTATTTGACTTTCATTTTTCATGAATGGTCAGAAGCATTGATCTCTCTTTAAAAGTACCTCCAGTAGGGATGTCCCTTCAAAACCATGCAATCCAATACCAGCTTCAAGATTCATAATACCAATTCAGCATTACTAATACCACTTCCAAGAGAATGAAGACCTTCCATAGGAGTGTGACAAGATTTGAAATAAATAATGTGCTGATGTTTAGGAGCAGAGAACATTAGAGCAAAATATGGATTAATTCCTTTTATTTATGAACAAGTCACTCATGTAAAATCTACTCCCTGTGGAGTAACTGTAGGTGCCTAATTGACTGCCTGTAAGCAAACCATTACAACTTGATTACCCCATCAGCTGCAGGGAGGACACAGTGGGAAAAAAAAACAACTTATAAGTAAAGTTTTCACACCCCTGCCTGGTGGTGAACTCCTCAGCCACTTTTCACATTCTAAATCCAGAATGTGTCTCTTCTTACAAACTCCCTATCTCACAAACTCCCTAGTGCTGGCATACACAGCACGTCTGCTATGGCAATTGTGCCAGATAATTAGAAACAAATTTAGCCCTGGTGTAAGCATGCACACAGTTCCCAACAAAGCCACTGCCTTTATTGAGAAAAATGTGACAGTAAGAAAGTTCTTTGACACTTATATAAGTGTGAATGTGTCATCATACAGCATCATCAGCATATTTCCAGCTCTTCTTGTTTATCTTCACTTTGGCTGTCTCTAGAAGTAGCCAAAGAGTGATGACTGCAACAGAAGGTGGAAAAATTTGGAAAGCAATGCAATAGGAGCGATTAAATATATTATATTAAAGATATATTTTTATTGACAATGAGTATTTTGTGGATAGAAAATAATCTCTATCTTTTTTTTGAAGAGATATGAGTACAAGAGTATAGGTAGAATCTTCTTAGAAGAGTCACTATATTGATTAACATCAAGCTTTATACTGTTTCCTTCATATTTAGTTCCTCAGTGTACCTACTGACATAGTTTCAGGCTACAGAAATGGATTATACAGTAAATAAGAAAAATAAAATAAAATTGACTCTGGTCCTTTTCTTATCTGCTGGATATCTAAAAAGTCCTATAATCTGGAGTCAGTATAAAGACTGCTGATAATCTGTGCAGAGACAGCAGTGCATTGAGGGAAACGTCCCCCTGTGACCCAAGCAGTACTCCAGAGAATCATGGTGGAGTTGCTCAGGAAATGCAGTGATAGAAGACTTTACTGAAAACTTTCTGAAACTTCTTCTGTTTGGAAAAGATATAGTAAAATAAAGGCCAGCTGGAATTCAAAAATGCAAAACTAAAAGCAATATGAATATGTGTTTATGTGCATGCATATAAATCACTATATATAATTTCTTAACCATTAAAGACTTTCTTAAAAACTCCAGGAAAATGTGGAACTAGCTTCATTTCAAGTTTGAGGAAGTTTAAATAAATTCAGAAGGAGTCCATCTACCCCATCTATTTCTGTAGACTAATTGATTATTGCCGATAATCCACAAATTTGATCAGTAGAACCACACCTTAAAAAGGGTCGAGGTTGATCCTCATGCTTATGATGTGTCATGTCCTCTTAAAAAAAACAAACAAAGAAACAAAAAAACCCACACAGGACAGAGCTACTAGTCCTCTCTCTTCTATAACCCTCGTGCTCTGCATACTTAGTATTCAGATCCCTTATGATGGAGACAAAAAATCACAAGTGATTATTGCTTGTGGGAACTCATTAAGCTAGGATAACTCAATTGCTTGCAATAACCTATTCTCACCCTTATTTGTCTCAGCATCTGCTGTATTCTGTCTGCTGGACACCATCAACCATGAGCCAAGAGATCAGCTGAGAAGAATGAGATCTTTGAGATCTGAACACATGAGAGTTCCACATGATGAAGAATTGAAGGTACTCAAATTGCACTTAATGACATTGCATGTCTTCAGCTTAGACTTCAACAGCAGACAGAGGAAAATCAGAAAATAGAAATTAAATAAAATGGACTGAGAGTTTATGAACCATGTGGAATGAAGATGTTCAACTTCCTTCAATTACAGCAATTGCACTGAGGAAACCTGGCAGTGGAGAGAATTAGTCATCCTTTTCCTAGTGAAGAGGTTTACAGGTATGTCGTTTTTAGTATCCAGGTATCCACCTTGTTAACCCTGACCGATTTACCCTTTGTGCTTATAGCCTTTTTAAAAGTCATAAAGAGATTCATGAGAGTTTCTGGCTTATGTGAGACCTTTCTTAACTTATGGGGAAAGCCAGAAATGCTTCTACATTTTCCCAAACACTATTTTGTCTCCTACGGGCTTCCTTCTTGTCGATATGCTTCCATGATGAATCTAAATATAAAATAAAAACAAACAAAACAAAACAACAACAACAAAAAAACAAAACAAGTAAGATGTACAGAAGCATATCGAAATTAAAGTAAGAGGCACAAGTGTTATTTGGGGTAAAATCTAGTCTCATTTAAAATTTTTATCTGCTTCCAGAACACAGAGTAAAAATAATTTTCTCAGATTTGACTTTTTATTACTCCTCTGTTACACCTGAATGTTACTTAGAAGCTCAAAAAGTCAAATCACCCAAAACTCTTATGCAGAAGCAATGTGCAAAACAATCCAAGGTGAGATCCAAAACAGCACTGAGGAATCTACTACACAATTAAAGTGTAATTTAAACACTGAAATCCAGAAGAGTGATCTAAAAATTTCCGTGTAGTTATTCACATATCGGAGAGTCCTTAAGCATCTAAGTTTCCTAACTGTGTCACTGCACACATCCAAATATGTCACCCTCTCAGCTGAATGGAATATCTAAATGCACATCCTTCCCTCCCGGTCCATCTGGGATGCAAAACAATGTGTCCTTGTGCTAAGTCCACCCAATGGCCCTGTGCTCTGCGCTTACTTCATGCATAATGACAGCATCAACTTCTGCACATTGCATGGCTCCTACAGACACTTTCATTCGAAAGTAGGTCAGGAGAAGGCGGCAAGTACTTTCACAGCGAGACTGTTATGCAAAATGTGTTTAGCAATATCACCTCCTCCTCCTCCCCCTTCTTGCTGGCTATCTTCTGAAAGAGAAGCAGGAGACAGTTGTCTTTGATGACACTTCATATGACTTAGGCAGAGAAGTGCAGGCAAAGCATTTTGGTTGCAAATCTTAGTTCCACAGAACCTAATTTGGACTATGGATAAGTGCCTAAATTCAGGAGAAAGACAAAATTTAAATGCTTCTCTCTCTTTGACATTTTCTGATCTGTAGCTTAGGCATCCACCATCCCAACATATTGGCTCATATGAATCATGTTTGAGGGCTGCAGTGGAAAGTTTAGATGTCCTATGCTGCACCATTAATTCTGCTCCTGAGACTTGCATCTAATTTTGAGGTACTGCATCCATGAGCAGTTTGTGTAGCCCCAGAAAAATCTCTATTTAACAGATGATACATACAAATAGAGAATCAGTCCTCTTTCACTCTACATTCCGTGAGCCTTCCCTGCCTGTACTGCCTTGAGCAAGAACAGGAAAGTCAAAGCAACATGGAGACTTTGTTTTGTTCATTTTATTTACATAGATGACAGTGAACTTGACATCTCTAAGAAACATTTCTGTTTCATAACGCTACCTGCAAATGAAGCAAGGGATTCAGTGACAAGCCAAACCAACAGTAGTCATTTTGTTTGTACAGACAGTTAAGAAAAGATACATTACAAGTAACAAGAAAAAATGAAATCCTTAGTTAATATATTTTTCCTGATATTTAAGTCAGTATCTGCTTTCTCTCACTTCCTTACAACCCTACAGGCTTGCAATCAGATTGCAACTGATATTGCAAGCTAACATGTGGCCAAAGTTGTGCAGAGGTCCAAATCTATGTTTTTTGGAATACTGTTTTTGAAATGCAAGCAGTTGTAATATTAGGAAAGTTTTGGAAAGGTGTGAATGAATTTCGTTTCATCGATGAAATTTAGATTATACCTTCTATCTTTCACTCACAGATTTTCCCTCTAGTTGTCTGTCATATAATTACCACAACCAGAATTACTGGGCTGTGAAGGCACAGGTTCTAGTCCGCCCCTCTCGTATTGCACACCTCCCTTTCAAATACTAGGTGCTATTTTCCCATTTAAAATCCTGTCCAGAAATGAGATATTCAAATTTTCTGAACCAAAACCCTTGAAAAAGATTTGTTCACAGCACCAATCTTTCAGTTTTGTTAGCTTCATTTTCAGGGTGCTGAAACAGAGGCACAGAGAGGTCGTATAAACAGCCCTGTTGTCAATGAATGAGTTAGACAAGAAATCCAACATGAACTTTCCTACCACGGCCATCAGATTAGGCTTTCTCCATCCTAAAGCTGACCTGCTTTTCCAAGATCTATTCTTGTAATTCTCAAGGCAGAAGAGTTAACTGCTTTATTTTTAATGAAAAGCCTATGTGGTCAATGGGTATTAACTTGGACAGAAATATTTGCCAAGATCCATGCTAAAGGCTCATTGACACTGTCAAAGATACAACAAGCATGCTGTTCTGTGTTTTCATTTTATTTTTGTTTTTGCATTTTCAAATCTATTCCTGCCCCTCAAAACATTGAGCAGGGCTCCCTGGAGCTCTATTTAGGTATTACAGTGTGGGTGCATGTATATCATGTAAGTGCTGATAAACGAGGCCAGGTATATTTTAATAACCTTCGATGTGGAAGGTATTTGTGCACCTCTCTTACACACAGTCAGTCATTGTGTATCTTGGCAAAGAAAGATCCATTTCTGAGGAAAGAGAACTATTTCCATCCTTAATAAGTCATTCCAAGTTTCCTGTGATGTTATAAATAATCAGGCAAGCAGCCGGCTTTATTCTCCCTAATTTGATATGGCAGAATTGGAGAGCAGAAAAGTTCAGTCTCAACATAAGCTCTAGAGTTGGACTTTGACCAAGATTTCCCCCTTCTCTCTCCTAAGAGATAAAGTTTATCACAAACATGCTTACCAAGGCAGCTGAGACAGGGCCCAGGCTTCACATCTATTTCCTAGGAGCCCCTTGCTCATAGTCAATCCTGCGGGCTGTGTGCATGAGGTCACAGCGTGCTGGGCTTGCTTTGGGGAGCTGGCAGCCAGGCTGACAGTCTTAGCTAATACATTTGTCATTTGGGAAAATAATAGTAAAAAAAAGTGCTTGCAAAACAGTTTAAATTAGCTTGTGAGTAATTGGAAAAGGAAATATAAAGTCATACTTTTATATGCATGTCAGGAAGGCAGTGAGGTGATGCATTGAGTACCTGGGTTACTGGCAAAGGTCAAGCACCTTCATGACAGGCTGAGATCTTTTCAAAACTTCAGGGAGATACAGTGATTTTCTCAGAACTTTCAAGAGCTGTACGATGCAGAGACATGAGGAGGTTGCAGAGCTTATTTTTATTCATGAAAGAAGGTCAATTGAAAGGACACATTCCTTCATAATTGTAAGAGAGACAAGAGGAACCTGTGATTATATTAGAACCTGAGAAAAGATTTTTTTAAGTCGGCCTCTGCAAATGATGCTTTGCAACCTTTTGGGAAAGCTTTTCAAGCTGTTTCTAATTACCATTCAATTGCAAAAAAAGTTGAATAAGTAACCCTCTACCTACGTCTTCGAAATTTCAGGAAAATTAATTAGATAATGTTATTGAAATGGCTTATAGGCATTCTATACTACTACTGCAGGCCAAGGCAGTGCATTGAAGTTCATTACTTTCAAATACAAGGGAAAGGGTTTTTTGTTGTTGTCCAAATGCCTCAGGTTATATTTTCAGATCAGCTTCATTTCCAGAATGCAACCCAGATGTATTGTTATGGAGTTTAAAATAAAATTATTGCTAAAAGAAAAAAATTAACTTGTTCTGATGAGTCATAACATAATTTCCTTTAAAAACAAAGCTAAAACCTGAGTTTATTCCCTTACTCCAGATGGTATTCCTTCAGAAGGGGTAACATAACCAACCTGGATCTATTATGCTTCCTAAAACACTCTGTGTTCCTAAAAAGAATTATTATATGGGAATTAAGAATATTTTCCTAAAGAGATCTACTCCCAATTCTGTTTTAAGAAAATTAGGAAACTGTTACATGAGTTATGCTTTCCTCTAATTTTTGTGGCTTTCTGAGAAAGATTACCCAAGTACCTCTTCTAGTCCTCTTCTCTCTCTCTTTTCTGTCTGTTTCTTTCCATTCATCAGAATCAAAGAGCTCTCTTAAAGACTGAAAAATTTTCCTGGACAGTGACGTAATGTTCTCACGTAGAATGGAGGATGGAAAGACAGAGACTGAACCATTTATTTTGTGTAGTGAGGCAACTCTGGTGCCTGGAGCAGAAGAGTTTCTGCTTCTTTAGCAGCAGGTCTGAGAAACACAACCTGGCTGCTCGCTGGAAATTGTAGACCTGAATCTCATTTTCACAAAGATTTCTTCACACCACTCAGGTGGTGGAAAGGAGTCTTAAAGTGACTGTAAATTGTATTTATACTTACTATAAAGCTGCTTTATATGGCTAAGTCAGTGGAAAGTTGCTTTAGTGTAAATGCACTTTAGGCCCTCATACTTTTAATTTGGCATAAATAGGAAAGAAAAAAGAGAAATAAAACCCTTTCAGTGTCTAAAGTTAAAGTTGGATAATAGCCATACTGTAAAATAAGTTAGTATTTCAAAGGTTTCTCAGGAAACTGGTCTCCAGCTTCCATTCACTTTTCAAGGGGGCTGAGTGACTCACTTCCTTAGACCTGTTTGAAACCCTGTCCACAATGATTACCCTGTCTGTGGATGACTAGATTGTTTTCTAATGACTGGCTGAAGTCTGACAGACCCACTATCTCAGAGTCCACTTTGGGTCAAGCAATAGAGCTTTTTCTTTTCAGCACTGGAAGTCTTACCTAGCAGTCCATGTTCAAGCTGGAGCTGGCAAAGGTATTGTTTTTGCCTATGGCGTCACTAAAGTGCTACCTCAGCTCAGAGGAGCTAATCAGGATGAGGTCTGGCCTGTGCTTGAATGCTTACATGGCAGGCTTCCAAGCAAAACATCAAGTGTTAGTCATTCTGTATGTCTCACTGCTCCCTTTTAGTCAACCGTGAACCATTGCCCCAGAATTTCAAAAACAACGACCAGCAGTGGAACTGCCCTGTGACCAACCAGTGACTGCAGGGTCAAGAGTTTTTAATCTGTGCCTTCCAACATTGTTTCTTTTACGGAACTGCCAGGGGCACCAGCAAAATTTAGATTCCATTTTGTTAGATGTACACAGATATATGTAAAGAGACTATCCATGCTGCCGGTCCGAGTAAATAGACTGATAAGTTAGAAAAAGAAAGCTCTAAAAGAAAATTGTGGCAGAGAGATTTAAGTCTGGAATAGTTTTTGTGGAATTCAAGAATTTAGTCCAACCTCAGCTAATCTAACTTGGAGTAGCTGTCGAGCTCCCCCCTACAGTCAGTGGAGAGAGCCAGGTGCCTGTAGAAGATGCTTTCTCTCTTCCCTGACATTTTAGAAATAGTAAGGATTAATCACCCTCTGGAGATACTTTTCTCTCTCCACTGACAAAAGAGGTGTCTTAAAGGATTAATTTATGCTAGATAAATAACTCCAGTCTCCTTGGCCTTAGAGCTGTAATTGCAATATCATCAGGACTACGCATAGAATAAACCTAAACACAGAGCAGATTGAATTGTTTACCAGAAAATATTGTGGTGTATACCTTTAAGAATCTGATTGATTCATGATTCAACAAATAAATGGTGAGATTCATATATAGAGAGATACAGATACACACAGACACACATGTATATGCACACATGTTTTATATTCAATCAATATCTGAAACTGTCACCAATCTAAAATAGCCAAGGGTCCTTTCTGGAAAGCAGAAAGACAAAAGTACAAGATGATTAATGATGATGGGTTTTATTGATTTTACTAGCAAACAAGTCTTCAGACAACTGTTCTTTGTTCTATGGAGGCAATATTCCCAGTGCACTGAACATCTAAGTATTTGCTAATTTATTATGTGTGAAGCAAGGTCACTGAATGCACTGGATTTCTTACCCCTCAGTAAGTAATATTAGAAAATATCTCAAGTATTAGGCCCTCCAGGAGTTTTGCAACAATAAATGTCAAACTCTTGGCATGGCCAGATTGACTTGGAACATCTATACTGCAATTCACCCACTTGATTTTGAATAATTATTTTGAAACCAGCCCATGATGGTATTGAGCTGCAGCCCTGTTTTCCACACTGACTGCATAATGTTAACTATCTACATCTCTAGACATCATGGTATTGATTTGGATTTGAAACAGCCTGTGTAAATTACAAACCCCCAGTACGTAACAGACCCAATACAGCTATCCAGGGAGGATCATTTGGACTCTAAGATGCAAATCTTCTTACCTGTAACCACCTATATGTTTAGCATCTGATCGAAGCTTGCTCTGGGTCTCTCTGTACTCAGTAACAGAGACAAGATCATGAAGAAGGTGATTCATTTCTGTTAGATTAGTCAGGACATTAAGACAGAAGAGTCAGAGTCTGGAGCTAAGTTTTTTCAGTGACTATAGATAGAATCTTCATAAATAGCTTATACTTTTAGACAGCTGCATTTAGGAACGATTAATCCCACTCCTAATGACTTCTAATGTACGTATGACTCCTTAGTACGTATCAGTCCAATCACAAGTAAAGATTTTGTCCCTTAAAAAGAACAGCTGAAAAGAGTCTACAGCAGAAGTTGACTTTATATATATATATATAAATCTCCCCCTAACTGGGAAATGATACAAAAGATTAAGAAGTTTACATTAGGAGGTGTCTCTTCAGTTTATGCTTAAGTTATAACAGCAGGATAGTTTGCATTCCAGTTTTCTTGTGTGAATGTCACTGCCTTTTAAATTAAGCAAACTCATTGTAGTGCAAGCAGTTATTTTCTGGAGATTCTTAATCCAATGTGTTTTAATATTTCTACATTTCCTTTTTTCAATGAGTCCAGAGAATATGTTGGGCAAAATTAAAGCTCAAATAAAAATTTTTGATTTAAATTACAAATCTGACATTCAGACAGTATAAGTGATTGGAATTTTAAGACTGTTGTTGGCAATATATTCTTATGCCAAAAAAAAAATCACAATACAAAACTGAATTGAGACTAACTGATCATCTCATTCTTTATGTTGTGGAAACATAAATTACTGGCCTCTCCAAGAATTAACCTTTATTCTATTTGCGTGGCTGTAAAATACCACCACATTGATGATGCAATAAAAAGGGAATCTGACCAGTAATTTTTACCCTTCTCTGTCTTTCCAGTAGTATGTGGTAGCAAATTTGGCAACTAGCAACAGGAGTCCATCTGAAAGAGGGACTATAAAGTATCTCAGTGGTTCTTAAACTCCCATCTGAGTAGTCTGAACATTCACACCTGGAGATACAAATAAAACCCTTAAATGTGTTCCACCGCTTCTCCAGTACAGTTCTCTTCCGCGGGACTCTACTGCTGTTGTAATATATTCTTTTTTTTAAAAGCTGTCACACCATTAAAAATCTGCAACAACAAAATAAAACAACAAAAAACAACAACAATAAAACTCTATCCTAAGGAGTAGACCTAATTACAATATTTAGAGCAGGAACCATATCCATACTTTTCCAAAGTTAGAGTCCTTGACCTGTGATTTGAGATCAAGTTCCACCCCTGTTAAGAACACAAACCAGAAGACACTTTTAAAAGTCCCGAGACATAACGTAGACAGCACAGCACTCCTAACCAAAAGCCAGGCACGTGGCTCCAGCCAGCAGGTCTAATGAACATCATTACTAACTGTTTTATGAATTAAAATTTGAAGTAAAAAAAATAGTGTTTCATTTTCTCAGCAACCTCAATCTAATTATTACCAGCAGGTTCAGCTGGCAAATTTCAGTATTTTCCCCCCTTTCATTTGTAACCGAGACTTCAGTTTCATATTTATTTTCCTTCTCTAATGCTGTTGTAGTTCCATGCCAGCTAGTCCTACTATTTTCTTTTCTTCCCTCTTTTATAAGGTTTAATTTACTA
>VXAL01006234.1:24496-60640 GCA_013399475.1 Chauna torquata
AAAAGAAAAGAAAAGAAAAGAAACAGCAATGAGGAAGATTCAGCACCTCAGCAAAACAAAATGAACAGGAAGGCAAAAGGGAATCTGTTATATTACTCAGGCAGCTGAACAGGCTGCTGAACTTTGGCCCAACGATGGTGCATGTCAGGAACCTGCCATGCACATTTCCTGTTTTGTATTGTTTCACAAATCCCAAAGCAGCTGCTGTGCCACTGAAGTCAGGAAAAGCCTCACCCAGCTCATTGTTTCATACGTTATGACAATAAATATTAATGATGTAAAATTAGAATTCTTCATGCCAGGGCCATTAATCTGTTCCATGGACCTTACCATGGCCAGAAATTTATGCTGATCTTTGACTTCCACCTTACAGCTTTAACCTTTAAGATTCCAGTGTAAATTTTGTGTTATATTTATTTATTATGTTATATTATGTAATGTAGTGTAATGTATTGTAATTTATTGTAATGTGATGTATTGTAATGTAATACAACAGAACAAACAAAATCAAGGACAGTCTGAATTTGTGTCATTTAAAGGCATATCGTAGTGGAAACATGAAAACTAAGCAGAAGGGTTAGTTTTTAATTTCTTGGACAGGAAACTTTCAAAGAAAACTAAGTCTTCTCTCTGCAAAAGCAGTGCCACTTGAGAGTTTTAAACCATTTGAGATACTTTTGGAGGTGTCTATATGGCTATGTACAAACTATATTGAAGTTTAAGAGTCTGAGTTTGTAGACATTTTCCTGAAAAAGATACTTAGCTCCTACTCAAAAACTGATCCACCTTCTGTTGAACTAAGGAAAACATTGCCACTGATCTTAAAGAAAGTTGCTTTAAATTGTGGATTTACTTGGATGAAATAACTAAAGACGTGACTGGGATCTTGCATCCATGCCCTTTTTTGAGCAAAACCAAAATTCAGACATATCCTCCCTTATCTTCACAGAATCAGAGAATAGTTAAGGTTGGAAGGGATCTCCAGAAATCATCTGGTCCAACCGCCCTGCTTGAAGCTGGGTTATCAAAGTAGGTTTTAAAGAACAAGTACTTATCAATCAACATACACAATGATGTCAGTCAAAGAAGTTCTTTTGAAACAAGATATCCCAGACCACACTTTAAAAATTGATGCCATTTAATGATTTTACCTGTAATGTACACTACGTATCTCGTTATTATGATGTGATATTCTCAGGCATCCCATAGGACAAAATCACTATTTTTTTTAATAAAGATATAAAATGCCCTCTACTCCAAGAATACAAATTAACAATGACAATTAATGAGGATATTTCTCTGTCTGTAAGAAAAATAAAAGGTTAAAATTAAAATAATAAGCATCAGTTTATAGTGCCTTAGTGACAGTACAGAAAGCTTGTCACAGTGTATAACAATACTTCTTGCCCAGAAAAAAAATCACCCAAAGATTTTATTTTCTTTATTTATCAACTCAGAGATTTCTGTCATTATGAGATTTGTATTATTCTTGTCTATTTGACAGACTGTCAGGAAGGAGACAATAGTATTAATAGCAAAAACTGCAACAAAAGATCAAAAGGGAACAAGTCCTTTAGTAGACTGAGACTGCTATGTTTATAATAAGTTCAAAATCTTTCAGAAGGAGAACTCTTATACCATTGAAGTACCAATATTAGATCTTTGCATGGTATGTGGAAATAAACAAAGGAAGGAGAAAGTGAGGAAAAGGGATGATGGAGACAGAATATTTCTTCTGAAATACTGAACATCAGGTTATCAAAGTACACAGTATCAGGTTTTATAAACATGCACAGAACTGCCAAAGATTCCAGAACCTGTACCCATTTACCACTGTAAAGCATCATGGTTTATGCTTTGCAGGCACTGCAGTATGTAAGGAAAACTACAGTCAGCAAAAGATGTCTGAAAGAAAAAAATGAAAGGAGGAACCTATTCTGATTTTTCTGCAGCTAAAAGAAGGAGAAAACCATGAGTAAAAGATATGTGTGGATCTTGTGAAGACTTCATTTGAATATTAAATGCAATAAGCAGTGAAGGAGATATCCTGGGAGTTTTTGTTACTCATTCAGCATATTTTTACCCTTATCAGAAACTGCCAATCCACACAAGAACAAAATGAACTAGAGACCTTATGATAGCCAGCCCTCTTGTATGACTTTTGGCATTTCCCAATGAACCACAAGATATCTAACTTCTTTCCTGAATTTACTCTGAATTTTTTAAGAAGATATCCTCAAAAAGCAGTGACATGGCTTTGCATTACAACTGGAAATTGCAAGACAATCAGACTGGAATAAAGTAGAGTATGTTTAGAGCAATTATTGAGCAACTACTACCCCATGGATGGGTCTATCTTTTTGACTTATTTTATGCAAGAGGTCAGCCAAGATAATCATTCTGGGCCTTTCACTATTAAAATCAAACATTCTACTTCATCTCCTTTGTTCCTTTATTACTTTAAAATGAACTTGAAGCCTGATCAGCATGTGCCCGTTTCTAAGTCTTTCACAGGTACTGACCTGGAACTGACTCGGACTACCTTCTAAAGGTAAAAGGCTCTATATGGCATGCTGGTTTTAACAGTGAGCCTCACTTGTACACCAGGGAAGTGATAGCTTATTAGATCTTTGAACAATATGTAGAAGTAATCAAAAATGGTACAAACACTTACTTTCATGAGCTTCTCAAATTGTGCTCTTCATTACGCTTACTCCCTGGAACTGCTGTTCAGTTCTTTAAAGCCCCAGTGGGTTCATAACACTTCATTGTTATTTCTTAGCTTTATTTTGTCTTTTCTTCGTGACATGGGAAGCCAGTTCAGCAGCATCCTTCCATTCAGCCCTCTACACTAGAACTATTCTAATTTGGAGATCAGGAGTAGAAATTTTCCTTCTCAACTACTGCAAAGAATTTATCTAGATTTGAAATTCTCAGTGGTGGGGCACATAATGTAATCATAGCTCACATTCTTCAGACCACTTCAGCAGAAATTGTAACCTCTAGAATAGTTGGGACCAGACAAAGTTTTTTGTGTATGCAGAGATTTTAAAATAAATGGGAGGCAAGGCCACAATGAATGTAAAGGTTCTATATAACATGCACAGTGGTAAGAGGAGAAATTTGAATTACATACAACTCAGTTTCAGCTAAAGTTTCAGTTAAAGTTGAGATTCAGTGCTTTAGATAGGCTTGTAGATTCCTAATGTCTGAAACTGCCAAGATCCATAAGATGATTTTCTTTGTTTGTGCTTTAGAAATATTGAGCTGGACTAAGGTCTTTTAGAATTCACAATTGTTTGGTATAAAACCTGTCAGAGAACTGCACTGGAGACCCAGTATCATTTTATTTTAATTATTTTTTTGTAAATCAGCATGTGAGTTTGAGGGGCCCATCCATCTAGGAATGGCTGGGTTAGCTTTGAAAACAGTTTTGGATTGTCTCAAGTTGATCCTTCACTATCTCTCCTCTCTGGTACCATAAGCCCTCAGTTGCTTAGCCGGACCTTTGACCTGTGTTTTACAAACAAGAGCAGGGATTTCTTCTAAGGCAGATGTCAACAGCTACATATAAATCAGCCCACCAGCTGCAATGCCATTCAGGGAATACTTGAGCAGGCAGCTTTCCCTCTGTGGCCAATAGACATCCTTGTAGCAATGTAACTCAAGGACAAAAGGACAAGGCAAATGAGATAACTCCAAATGTAATCTACTAGCAGTCTAAAACCTTTTAATAGCTGGAAGCTGCTACTTTTCTGGGGACAGTTTTGTCTCTTTCTAGTTGGCAAAATCTGTTGATAAGGCAGACTGCTTCACTATCACAATTTCAAACTAAGAAACTTGTAATAAAAGGGAATGTTAAAATATTTTCTTGGGCTTACTTGATTATGTGTGACTGTGGTTAGTGCATCATGATGTGTGTCCTTTTTTTCCATCCCTCGAGGGGAGAAGAAGCAAGTATTCCATTCAGATATATCACAGATTAATGTTCACGGCTCTCAGCATTCGCTGGCTTCAGGAGTTGTTTATTGAAAATATATAGCCGAGTCTCAAAGCCAACAACATTCCCCCAGGGTGTCCATTAGGCAGAAGGGCAGCACAGTTGTAAACAATCTATTTTGTAAAGTCAAGAAATTTGATAGAAAAGACATCTAAATAATATTTGGTAAATATTTCATATTTTGCATTGCATAGCTTGCAGGGAGAGAGAAAAAAAGGAAAGTAATTTAAAAAGAGTTACACAAGAGAAAAAATAAACTCTCTAATAATAAACTAATATTTTTTTATTTATTTTTTTTACAAAGTGGATGCATCGTAAAAGCCCTGTCTGTGCCAGTCAACATGAGTGGGTTCCATAGGTTTGGATGGAGAAATAGATACCGGGAAACAACAAGTCAAAGAGAGGAAATGTGTAATGGGAAGGTAGTGTGTGAGAGCTCCCAATGAGAGCAAAAACTCTGGAGATAAGATATCTCTGCTGAACCCACTGATAAATTTAGGGTATGAAGATCCTGTTAAATCTCTACAAGGTCACAAGCATAGCTGGGCACCCACTGTGGCTTTGTACTGTGTGGCTGGTGTCTGCTATATGCAGATGAAAGCTAAAGGACTGATTATGCACTTGGTGAACCAACAGACCATGGAGGTCCTCTCCAAACACCTCCCTAGAAGTCCCCAGTGCATCACATCCAACCTCACCATTTCAGGGGAGCATCACACTGGGGATCACTCAATAATAACTTAATGAATAAAAGGTGTTCTAAGAAATATTGGCTGTGATATGTGTCTCCTTACACACCCACACCCAACCACCCACCCCATCTCATATTAGAGAAGGGAATTTACAACATTAAATAAAATAAATAATAATATTACCTGATCAAAATGTTTACAATTTCCAATTTTCATCCAGGAACTCATGGGCAAAAGCTTGGCATCCAGCCTCAATTTTGCATCATCTTGAAGGATTAAAATTGAATTTTATAGAATCTATATTTCTTCTGTTAGTTTTATCACTCTGTCATATGTAGAGCTCACCAAAGTATGTTAAATACTCATTCATGAAGGAGAATAATTTGCAGTAAACATCTGTAGCTTTAGAAAACTCTCTCTGTAAAAGTAATAATCACATCTTAGAGATGTTCTTGGTTCTCTCCCCATTTATTTTTAATAAAATAAATTATTTCCAGCAGCCAATTCTGATTTAGTGAAACACCCTAATTTTATTTATAGTATAACTGATTTGTTGTTGTTGTTCCATATTGCATTGCTTCTGAACAGAAAAATAATGAAAGATATTTATAAAAATGTTTAACATATCTTTAAGTTTATAATTATATATTTACAAACTTTCAGTATCCATAATAATCATAACTGTTTTAATGAGAGCTAAATAAAATTAACATGACCACACCTACTTTAGCTTAGCATTATTTTTTGTTAAAATGTGCATTCAGCTTTTCTTTAACTTTCATGTTTTATTTTCAAAGCATACAATCTAACTAGCTTTACTTGCTCTAACCTCAAATTAAAAAAGAAAAACGCACACAAAAACAAAAACAAAAAAACTTAGATGCAGCCAAAACTCTGATAATGTTCTCTAAATTAATTATCAAGCTTATTACATGCTGCAGATAATGAGTGTAATTTCAATTTTGGAATGAAATCCAAAATCAGTGTTGTTTCTCGTAGTTTCAAGTTTCCTTGCAAATTCCTGATGTAAGTTGACAATTGTTGTTAGTGTTCTCTTGCATGTGAATATTGTATCTGAAATTTAGATACAGTTCTTAGAGTGTTCATACATAACCAAACTTCAGATTTTTACTCTAAAAACATGAAAAAAAAAAAGAGAAAAAAGAAAAAAAAAAAAAAGAAAAAACTTCTTATGAGGGAAGGCAGTAGTAATCTCAAGCCAGCCCCTTCTGGTGGTTAAAGTCACTCATGAAGCACCACAAATTGGCTGAAGGAGGGACATAAGCCTTATACATCCCAAACGTGTACCAAATACAAATTTAGCATTGGTAGCGCTGTAATATGTGCTTCCACAGACCAGAATTTTCATCGTGAACCTGAGACTGTTTCTGCAGTCATGATACGCAGAGTTCAGTATTACTGGATAATTCTGCACTCTGTCTAGACCACTAATCCAAACAAAGGGCTGAGCCACAGGTTCAGATGTTGGCACATGTCTTGTTGCTTGTTAGCACACTCTTTTGCATGGTTTTAGTTCACATTGACTAGCACAATCCCAGGAAATGCCTGGACACCAGGAACTGTTCCCATAGGAAGTACAGATGAGGCAAGTGAGTCTACGAGGTTGCTATCTGTGATGTACAAGTTCTGGGAGTGACACAGAACAAGCTCTGGGGTATTTTATCTGCTACTGTAGACATAGCCCATGTGATACAAATTTGGTCCAGGTCACCATGGCATTTCTAGCAAATCACTAAGAGTGCATTGAACAGTGTTTATGCCAGATTTCTGATTTTATTCCAGTTTTCAACCAGCTGGAAGAGGACACTCAGTACCTAATCCCATACAGGCTATAGGAGAAAAATATGCTTAAAAATGTTTGAACTGCTATCAGTAGAGCCAGCTTACTCCAGTTAATATTCTCTCATGTGGAAGGATCATTTCTTATCCAGTACTAAATGTCCTAAAACTGTTTGATTTTTTTTTTCTTCCTCCGTGAAATCATAACGTGAAAGCTTTCTCTAAGTAAGTATTTTTGTCTGTATAAATTCTGGGTTTCTTCTGGTCTCTTCTAGTCCTGTTTTCTAGTTATATTATTACAATCATTTCAGCCAATTGCAAAAATATTCATGATAGCAAACAATGCCTTCTCTAGCAGTCCAGAGAAGAATTTCCCAGCAGGAAAGATGGATGATACATGGTAACTATAACTATACCTTACACAGTTAAAAAAAAAAAAAAAAAAATGTTGTAAGACAAGGTATTAGGAACATTTATATACTGAGTCTTTCTAAAAATATATGTCTATTCAAGTGCATCACTATTCAGAAAACCACTCTATGTCTTATAAAGATAGAATTTGATTACATATTCTCATTCCAATTAATCCTCAAATAAATAACCGTGCATGAAGGGAAGAGCCTTGAGGAGAGACTGACTCACCACTTCAAGCCAGTCATCAGCATCTTTTAGTCTCTAAAGATGTATTTTATTTGAACATTCAAATAATAACCTAAAAATATAATATTTTTCAGCTGAGAAAAGTCAGCACTGTTGAGCAAGAGAGACTGAACTGCTGTTGTAGTAGCAAACTTCCCTGTTGTCCATCTGTATCTTCAGAATAAGTATCCTTTCAATTAACTTGGAAAGTTACCCATGGTTAAGGTAGAATGTTTCTTGAGGAAGGAAGTACTGAGTAGGTGGGTTTTCATCCAATAACTTGTCCGAGTTTTTAAGCAAATTCCTAAACAAACCATTTACAATCTACTTTGAAGGTAGCAATATGATGAACAACTATGTGAAAAGTCACATCTTTTGAGACATTCTTGTTTCATGAATTCATGAATCTCAATAGCCAAATGAGAAAACAGTTCTTAGGTGACTGTGGCTGATAACTTTATTTTTAGAAGTTGCCAATGCTTCTGCTCAATCTAATGATAAATAAATTTAAGTGTCAAAGAGAAGGCATATACTAGATTTATTATCATCATTACATAACGCAAATAGTTTTATCATTCTGTATGGATTGCTCCATCCAAGACAAAAATTCTACTTCTTTTGTTTTTTGTTGTTGTTGTTGTTGTTAGATTAAAAACCACACTGCAACAAATATTAATATATTAAATGTAATATTTGGACATGAAATTAACTTAATTAGAGGTGACATAAGACACATGGGAGTCATTGAAAGTCTTTATATAGGAAGAAATTTGGATTTAACCCAGCAGGAAGCTAAGCACCACAGAGCTGTTTGCTCACACCCCCCTCACCCAGTGGGATGGGGGAGAGAATTGGAAAAAAAAAAAAAAGTAAAAGCTTATGGGTTGAGATAAAGACAGTTTAATAGGACAGAAAAGGAATGCAAAATAATAATACAAATGCAAATGCAAATGCAAATAATAATAATAATAATAAAACAATAATATACAAAGATAGTGATGCACAATACAATTGCTCACCACCTACTGACTGATGCCCATCCCATCTCCGAGCAGCGGTTCCCTCCCACCAGCCCTGGCCAACCCTCCAAGTTTTATTGTTCTGCGTGATGCCATATGGTATTGAATATCCCTTTGGCCACTTTGGGTCAGCTGTCCTGGTTCTTTCCCCTCCCAGCCTCTTGTGCACCCCCAGCCTCCCAGCTGGCAGGGCAGTGTGACAAGCTGAGAAGTCCTTGGCTCTGTGTAAGCACTGCTTAGCAACAACAAAAACATCAGTGTGTTATCAGCATTATTTTTCTCCTGAATCCAAGACATGGCATATACCAGCCACTATGAGGAAAATTAACTATCCCAACTGAAACCAGGACAGTGATTATTCAAGAACTTTCAGTTTTATTGAAAAAAAGTTTCTGCATACATATCCATGTGTAAAAAATAAAGGTTAAAAAATTAAAACAACAAATGAAGGAATCCCTAAGTACATAAATTTTAAGGCAGTTTTTTGGGCTTAGAAGATTTATGAACATTTGATGTATTTACAAAGTATGTATTTAAGGAAAACTAGATCTACACTTTCTCACTTCTTAGTTTCAATCAAATTTGTAGAGTTTGATGTCATTGTTATTTAAAGATTGATTTACTCAGTGACAAGTGGCTCAGTATTTCCTTTGCAATCACCTGACACAAGCAGTTTCCTGTCTTCAAGTTATTTGGCATACTATAATTATTCATTCATGAAGTTCAATGTAAAAGTAAATTTCCATTTCTAAATTAACACCAGGTAAACTAAAGTACTAACAATTGCAAGATTTCTGCAGGACTTTTGGCTAAGTGGAAGTCATAGATAATTCATTGGTTGTACTTGTTTTAACATGATAGCTTTAGCACATAGAGTTTGTTTGGGTAAAAGAGATGTATTGTGATGATCTGTGATAACCACTGTTTGTAATCGGGTCCCAGATATAGTGGGAACTGTCAGGAATGTTATTGGTGATTTGGCAAAGTCAAGGGAGGATGACCAGGAAGCCTCAAATGGAAAATTAAGAGACAGATATTTTGGTAAGCATTAACGCCTCTTTATGCAAGCTGAATTCATTCAAGCATATAAACAGAAGGTCATTTATGTTACGTTATTGGGCTAGGATACCCAAATATCCTCTGAGAGTAGAGTTAATAGTAACTGCTTGCCAGTAATTTCAGCCTGGGAGGCTGACTGACCTTGGAGAAGCTCGCAGCAGCGTGAGTGGGCAAGAGCTTCTTGGAGAATGTTAAAGTATCCTATGTCTTGTTCACTGAAATAATAACACACACACACACACACACACCCCATCACTGTAACTACTTTGACAGCTGTTTTACACTTTAATTCAAATGTCTCTCTTTTGCCAGCATTCAATTACAGATTACTAGGGCTTTTAATTGTGGGACTTCTCACAACTTGATGCACATTCTCAAAAGAAACAAGTGTATAGAATAGAATCACAAAATCATTTAGGTTGGAAAAGACCTCCAAGATCACCCAGCCCAACCATTAACCTAGCACTGCCGAGTCTACGACTAAACCATGTCCCTAAGCACCACATCTACATGTCTTTCGAACACCAGGGATGGTGACTCAACTACTTCCCTGGGCACCCTTTTCCAATGCTTCACAACCCTTTCAGTGAAGAATTTTTTCCTGATATCCAACCTAAACCTCCCCTGGTGCAGCTTGAGGCCGTTTCCTCTTGTCCTATTGCTCGTTGCTTGGGGGAAGAGACCGACCCCTACCTTGGTACAGCCTCCTTTAAGGTAGTTGTAGAGAGTGATAAGGTCTCCCCTGAGCCTCCTTTTCTCCAGGCTAAATTCCAGCTTGGATTAGTATACTTTCCACTTGGACATATTGTACTGTTACGAGTTCATGTTTCCTGTGCACTTTGACCTTTTTGAAAAATTTTACAGAGAGGAAAAGTGCTATCATCTCATTGGGCATTTGAGGATTCAAGCTTACTAATAACAACAGAGAAATAACACTTTTCCATTTTCATGTATCCAGGTAGTCTCTGTTGACTGTGGCCTAGATGGTGATGCACTAAAAAGATTGTGAGTGAAGTAGTTGTGTAACAGGTCAGGGTAGAGTTAAAACACACATAATTGCTGGTATACTTGTTCAATGGTTGAAAATGGATCATGCCATTACTTATGTAGGAATACATCTATAGCATGTATAAATGTCTGCAACTCTTTTTAATCTCTATATTCTGAATGCAGCAAATATAATATTAGTGAAATACTTGGTAACACATGGATTGCTTAGTTTCTTCTTGTTTAACTTCATTGTATTCAATGGTGTCTTGTCATTGTATATTTCTGGATTTATCCAGTATGCTAGTTGCTAACTGTATTTCTGGAAAAAAAAAAAAAAAAAAGTCTGCAAAACTAGGTAGATAGAAATATGACAAACACGTCTTAACTGTGTTTCTGGTTTAATGTTTGTAACATCATAGTAATAAGAAATCATAGAGAAAATCACTACATAAAATATCTTTAAATGTACAGAGATATGTTCCCAATACTTATTGTTTGAGGAAAGAAATAATGGATTTAAAGGGCTGACAAATCCATTAAATCTTGAGTGCTTTTAAGAATTTATTTCCTGGGAACTTTGTGGCCAAAGTTGTTAAAAATAAAGTAGGAATAGGTTAAACTAGCTGCTGTGATTGAAATGAAATGAAATGAAATGAAATGAAATGAAATGAAATGAAATGAAGAANTGAAATGAAATGAAATGAAATGAAATGAAGAACCATTGAAAACTAAAATACAACATTAAAATTCAGCAGAGTTACTTAATGGACAGATGTTTCTGTTGTTCTGGTTGATGCCTCATAGATGTATTTCACATCTGGCGTGCAACTATATTTTTACCTTTCTTGTTTTTAAAATGAAAAAGGGCAGTTGAATACCGATTAGGATAAAGCCGTGTGTGTGTACTTGACAAAGGTTTCTACACCTGAAATATCTAGCCCATAGTGCACAGATCTGCTTTGTATAGATAACTAAAATTTATTGGAATAAAGTTATCTTATGTATAATCAGATGTAACATGCTGAAAACTATTTTCTTAAAAGATGGCTGAATTTATTCCCATGTCCCTTAAACAGAGTTGGAATAATACCTCCTCACCAAATAAGATTGTCCCTGTTGCACAAAATACATTTTGCATAATTTTACTGTTCTTGACATTGGTGAAAGACAAATTCGTACGTACTGAGCTTACATGACCTCACCAATTCAGCAGATGTGTCTTTATTTCCCAGATTAACAAATACATTTATACCTCAAGTGTTTTTAAGGAAATGTAGTTTCATACGCTAAATCTATTAGCTATTACCAACCTTTTAAGACTGTGTAAGAGTTCATTTTATCTATATCATTTTTTTATCCACCTTTCTTTTGTATCCACTTCTATAAATTTTGAATTTACCACCTCAATCTATTTTTTTTTATGCAATAATATAATAACAACAACAACAACAACAAAAGGCATGGTGTATTTTGAATGATAACAGACAAACCCTACAGCCAGCTCCAGACTTGGACAATATTCTCAAGCATGTTTGCGTAGCACTAGTAGATTTTAGTGTCAACTCTCTACCAAGTCTTTAAGTGCAAAAAGAAAGCAAAAGTGTTAGAACAATGCTTCCATAATGAATGGAACTTATTCCCATATAAAGACATGCCAAAAACTTCTTGATATTTTCCACGTGATGATCAGTATTTAGGACTATCATTTAGAATTCAGAACACAAAGAAAAGTTGGTATCAAATTGAGAAATATATGTAAAGCAAAATAGAAAATAAAACATATGAACCAGATAGACACACAAATCCCTTCCCTGAAAGATAAACAACAACAACAACAACAACAAAACTAATAGACTATAGCAGCCTTTAAGAGCTGAATAATGGAACACTTTCCAGGTGCTATTCCATCTGAAAGCCACTATTAATACTAAATGTTAACATCTTTAGGCAAGAATAACTTGCCATTTTCTGGGTGTACAAACTTGAAAGTTGTATATATGAAAATATGTAGAACTACACTAAGAAAGCCAAAGTGAACATCAATTCCCCAACAACTCCCTTGGAAAAAAAAAAAAAAAGCAATAAAACTGTGTAAAACAAAACACAAAACAGTAAAAGGCTGCATGACAAGAGACAAAAAGCAATAAAACTGTGTAAAACAAAACACAAAACAGTAAAAGGCTGCATGACAAGAGACAAGAGGGAATATGTGAATAATAGCGCCAAAGATATAGAAACAGCTGTTGTGAGAAGTGATAGTAAAACACTTTATCAACTCAACAAGATTCTAAGTGGCAAATTTACGTCAGCTAAAGGATGCATTAGTAAGAAACAGAGAAAGACCACAAAGATTGTTTACCCATCCATCTGTGTACTTGATTTTCTGAGCTTCCTCTTCTTTCTTATATTAAATCCAACTTTCCTGTCTTCACTTTCAAAGCTGTGTTTACCTAACCTCCTCTAGTTTCTGACTTTTCATCTATAGGGTCTGATGTTTCCATAGTTCCCATCTCTTCAGCCTACCTGTGAAACAATTGCAAAAAACATCATTGTACTCAGTCCCATCCTTTGCTCAGATAGGGAGAAGCTCTGTATAAGTGCTATGAAAACAAGCAAACAAACAAAACAAAACAAAAACAACTAAACAAACAAAATAAAAAAGAACCACCCCTACATTCTTCTTCTCTTTCCTTATTGCCCAGTATGGATCAAACTGTATATCAAGTGATGTTCTTGACATGCACTTGAGTGTTTTTTCTTAAAGACCTTTGCTGATGAGGTCTTCACAACCTCCATATGTAATCAGTTCAATGCTTCATTTAATTTAGTTATTTGTGTGAGAGGTAGAGAACAGACTGTTCATTTTTGTTTAGACTTTTATGATCTTGAAGATTTTTATTATTAACTGTTCTTCTTGAAACCAGTGAATTTTATTTCAGCCTTTCATCAACAGCCATGTTTCCTAAACATCTCAGTGTCTGTTTGCCTCTATATTAATTGAGGTTGTTGCATATCTTTCTTGAATTGCAGTGTCCAGAAGTGGACATCATAACAATATTGAATAATATGCTTTGCACCCCTACTGTTCATGTTATGTAGGCTTTTGTTTCTATAGTTCTTTTTGTATATTCCAGTGTGAATTTTGCCTGTTTCACAACAGCATGGACTTTGCTCATTCTTATTCAGATTATAATCCCGTTTATAATCAAACAAATAAATGTTTTTTTGAAGAGTGTCTTCCTTAGTTTTTTAGCTGGCTATTCCTCCCAAACCATCATCTCTGAATTTTATTTGATTTTTCCAAATGTTTTAAAGCCATTTCAGATTAAATAAACTCTGATCTGACTCTCTGTTATTCTTACATTGCCTCACAGTCTCTTATTATCTGCAAGAGCAAGAAAACTAGTCTCTATTTCCCATCTAATTCTTCATTGAAAAGAGTGAATACAACTGGACCCAGAATTAACCTTGTAGCACTCCTATGTGTAACCACTCTGGAACGAAATAGCTTTTTATCCCTTCTGTTTCTTTCTTGTTTATTTGGTTAGAGAGCTACAGTATAGGCTCCATATGGTTTATCAACAATGCTTTAATGTATTTAGATAGATTTTTCTGAAAATAGAGCTCAAAATAAGAGCTCAGGGAAACAAAGACTGTCCAACAGTCTGCTTAACAAGTTAGAAGGCTGATAAATGAAAGAAAAATCTAATAAAATTTCACAGTTCTGAATTCAAACATTAAATTAGAAAGAAAAAAGATACATGGAGCAAGTGAGTTCTCGTGCTGTGACAATAACACATGCCAATATGAATGTATAGAAAGAGGTAAAATGCAAAAGTTGGAAACCTAATATCAATATTAACCAGTTTAAGTAAAATCTAGGTGTCAACCTTTAAGCCCTTCAACTTTCCTCCTCAAATATTAATTCCACATTATTATATAGTTTTGAAAGCTACAAGTTTGCCAAGGAGAGATAGACGTCTAAATAGCTGTGAAAATAGATATCCCTAGAAAAGAAGTATTAAAAGAAATGGATTAATAATAGCTGCTGAGATACATCAAAGAGTTTTGCAATCCTTATCTTTACTGTTATCCAGAATAAGAGATGGAAATATTCAGACTATGTGTTAAGAATAAATTTATGAAATCTTTTATAACAGGTGTAACTTCGGGCAGCTGAAAGAAGTAAAACTGCAGTTTTAAAGTACTGTAATTAGGTTGTGTGTATCTTAATAGTATATAGATATGTTATCTATACATAGATAGATACATATATACATACATATCACTGTACACAATTACTTTAAAGGAGGCTATGGTGAGATGGGGATCAGCCTCTTCTCCCAAGCACCAGCTGAGAAGACAAGAGGAAATGGCCTCAAGTTGTGCCAGGGGAGGTTTAGGTTGAGTATTAGGAAAAAATTCTCCACTGAAAGGGTTGTGAAGCATTGGAACAGGCTGCCCAGGGAAGTTGGTTGGTTGAGTCATTATCCCTGGAGGTCTTCAAAAAAACTTTTGGATTCAGAGCTTAGTGACTTGGTTTAATGGTGGACTTAGCAGTGCTAGGTTAAAGGTTGAATTGGATGATCTCAGAGGTCTTTTCTAGACTAAATGATTCTGTGATTCTGTGATTCTATGGAGGAATTTTGTTGGGAGCAGAGGAAACTGAAAAGAAAAAAAAGGAAGAAGCAAACCTGAACTTTTCCCTTCCCAGCCAGGTCTTGCCAAGGGGCTGCCTTTGTCCTCACATGAGCTTTCAGCTCTGGAAAACAACACACTCTCTGGCTCCTTGTGTCCAGTGAGTCAGGAAAGAAGATGTGAAATTCTGCAGTACGAACACATCATCAGAGAAAAGTAGAAGCTGGTACTAATAGTGAAAGGGATAATAAAAACTCTTTGACCTCCTCTGTCCAGTAAGTTTATAGCATTTTTTTTAGTTTCGGTTCATCCTTAGTGTCTTCAGCTCCTTGAAATACAATCTTCATACTGCATTAGACGTATGAACTGAACTATGACGGTTCCCCCTGTTCTGTCTTGGCACTGTGCTGAAATAAAGTTCATATTTTTGTTGATCATCTGCTGGTGTTGTTCACCTCTACTTTGCCTAATAAGACTTCTTAATCAAAGATTTTTTGTTTCTATTTATTTATTTATTTATTTATTTTGAGATTTCTTATCAACATTAGGCTTTCACCCATTGGCCTCAGAATAGTTTTGTCATTCATCCTTAGCACCTGGTCAGATTACTCCAGGCAAGCTTTGCCATTTCTAGCTGTGTCTGTATTGCATTGCAACTAGCTTCACTACAGCTGGCATTAAATTAGCCATTGGTGTAATAGTTGTAAATATGGCATTGCATGACTGGCAGCTCACTTCTACAGCACCGCATTTTGAGGAGATTCACCTTTACTACAAAAGTTTTCTGCTTCATAACAGTTTTCAGCTTTACTGCTTCTTAGTCAGAAGTTTCTGGGTCTTAAGTCCCTGTGTATTGCTGCTTTTTTTTCATTTACCACCTTCAAATTAGATTTTGATTATATTTTCCATATCATGTATACAACTGCCAGTGGACTAGGTAAAATTAATTTTCATTTCCCACAGTTTCACAATAGTCTATACTATATATAGAAACGGGTTAGATTTTTTTGTTTTGTTTTGTTTTGTTTTTTACTAAAACATGTCTTGTTATGTGGACTTTCGTAATTTAATCAAGTGTACTTTCTCTGAACACTGCTTTGAACATTTCTCTGCACATTTCAGCCGCATTTACTGTTTAAAGACATTTCTGTAGGGCTAGATCTGTTTCTCAACAATCTCTCTTGAAGGCTTTAATCTCATGTCCCACAAATGAGCCCGGCTTTAGTTAGCAAGTCTTTTATGATACCAGTGCTGCGTGTGGATGCCAGAGTTCTCAGCTGTGCAATTTTAGTATTGGTTTTAGATGTGAGAACATGTTATCTTATTCCAGTTTCATGCATTTGGAGATCATAATCCTCAGACAACTTTATCTGCTATTCCAGTGTTTCAGGCAGTACTCTTAGTTGCAATATCTCACTCGACTGCTCATTCTTTTCCCTGGCCAATGAGACATTTGAATAATTTCTTTCAATTTACCTTTATTTATTTAGTATTATTACTTTTTTTTTAATGGTCACCTTTCCACATAGGATCAGGTTTTTGCTTCCCACTACTGATTTTTATCTGGAAACTTAGTAGTCATGGTTTGTGTTCATGCAGTTTTGTTTTCAGTCATGCTTTGCATGTGACTTTGGCTCTCACAGCCATAAAACAAACATCCACATTTCCCAGATTTATGCTATTTTTTCAGGTGGATCACAGTTTCTGTGTGCCCATTTGCCCTAGCAGGCTGGGAATGTCCTATCCTGATACTGGACATTCAGAAATCCTACCCTTACAGCTGTCTGATAAAAGCCAAAGCTCACATACACTGTCCCACATGTCTACACAGTAAATTCAATATTATTCTGGAATGAACAGAAGTCCCATGCTGTGTATATCCTCTGGGTGCTTTTTGACACCTCCTGGAAGTAGTAGATGTGCTTCTCCCGCCCACCTGCTTTCAAGAAAATTATGTGAAAATTATTTCACTTACTCTCTGCAGTTATACTGTGTACTTACAGCAGTTCCTACGTAAAATGGAAGTGTTGGAAGTCATGTGCATGTACTGAATAGCGCTATGATGAATGCATACATATATCCTGTAAAAAAACAAACAAACAAACAAACAAACAATAACCACTTATATCTTTTATTAGGATGAATAATTACAAAGGTTTTACACTGAAATTGGTTCAAAACACTTTGTTTCGGAGCCTTCTCCAAACTGCACCCTTGTGCAAACTGGGTCTCCTCAAAGGTTTAGTGTATGTTGTTACTTGAAAGTCAGGATGAACTGCTAGTTTTACTACAGTGTGATTAAACCAGTTGTTTTTCAACAGCTGTACTGTATAAGCACTGATTTATTAAAATTCCTTTTAATCAGCAAATCTTATTTGGATATACGTATACTGAGGGTTCAGAAAGCTTGTCAGGAATATGAAATCTGAGCAAAATCAGAGCAAGGGAAACTAAAAAGTATAAATTTGCAGTTGGCTGAGATCTGTGAAACAAATTACTTTAAAGGAAGTGTCAATCAGATATTTAAAACTCTCTGGCTCCTTAGGCACATCATCTCATTAAGTTTATTTGTAAGATGACGTTCACTTTCAAGCGGCCCTGTTATTCAAGGTGTTCCTGGTGCCTCTGGCTGTTTTCTGCCAGGTCTGTCGTTTCACAGCCTGCCTCTGAACTCTAATATGAGTAAATCAATAAAACTAAAGATCTCCTAGGAATAAATGCCTGGACAAGAAAACAATCTTTTGTTCTGGCTTGCTGTTACCAACTGTTGAACCCCACAACCTAGCAAATCAGTCCCCCACTATGTGTTGGAAGCTTTGTTAAGATAAATTTCTCTGAGGTGTGAATGTTATTCGAAGCAGAACACATGAACATACATGAAATTATTGACTTGAAGATAAGAAGCTCATTGAGAGGAAACATATCTCAGCTTAGCCTGATTTCAAGATAGGAGCTCAGACATGCAGGAATAGCTCTGAATAGGAATTGCACTCCAAATCTGGGCCCTACTTAAATGATTAGGTGGGATGTAGGTATAAAACAGTTTTGTTCATGGTCACTAGACTCAGTAGTTTTATTTTTTTTTCTTAAAACATCTGCAATGAACACTCAGGTTCACTTTATAGAAAGCATAAGTTTTCTCCAGACAGAACAATACCAAAGGACAAAAAGAAAGAAAAAAAGAAAGTAAATACTCTCCTTGAAACAGATGCCATAATTTTTTTTGCTTGTTTTATATGGAGGAATTCATACAAACAAAATTATTAGCACTGAAGTCATCCCAGGCATTTGTTTTGACATACACTTATTTGCTGCATATGTTATGAAAGGATCTTGTTACTTGATTTCAGATAAGAATTTGGAGTCACTCTATGGATTGCTTATCTTTAACTACAGTTGTGCCAGCGATCTGAACTCTGAGAAGGATATCAAGAAGAAAGAGAAAGATAGCTTAGTTTTCTTGGTAGTTACGTTTCATTGCAATAGGAAAGTACAGTTATATAAAATCTTTCATTTTTAAGAAACTTTTTGTGCTTGACAAACTGTATGCGTATGTGAATTATTTCACAGAACTAGAACTATTTTCACCCAACACTGAAATGAAGTCAACATGGCAGGTGCCTCTACAGTATGGCACAATAACTTTGGAAAGGAAGGAGGAATAGCAAGTTCTAAAATAAAGCTTTACAAAGAAAGAGTGTGATCAGCCTTTCAAATTACAACATAGAGATGCTTGACCAGTTTTTAGTTAAAACTTTCCTTGCGAAGAAAGTTACACAAAAAGAAACCAAATAATTTTAGTGAAAAGCATTCAATTTATAAATATAAAATCTTCCATCTTATCAATCAAACCGGTCCTTCTGGAACCTAAGACTAAAAGAGGCACAATAACTTTTGAAAGGAAACATATAAAGGGAGAAAATTTATAAGCAGATGAAAACAAATGATTGTGAAGCACCCTGTCAGCCACTTGAAATGAGAAAGTTGCCAACAGCATTTTGAGAAGAGATATATCTCCTCAAAATTTTTGCATGTAATTCTCTTGATCAAATATTATGGCATAAATTCTTGATATCTTGAGATTATACTTAGTATTTTCCATATATGAAGCAAAAGAAGTGCCATAAACAACATAAAGTACCAGCCTTTCATTTTATACCACTTTTCATTATAGTATTTAGTAAGGATACAGAGTATTTTCCTTTGAGCTGTCATTGTGACTTTTCTGCCACCAGGATCTGGTACGCTGCACATGTAGGCACTAGCAGCAAGGCTCCTGCTGATGCTGCACTGTCTTTCCCCAGGACAGCATCCCCTCAGGAGCTCAGCAGTGCTCCACTTTCATTAGCCATGTGTTTGCCACTGAGTGGATAAACATATGCTGATCAGCCAATGGAGAAAAATCTCTTTTACAAACATTAATTCTCATGGTACACTTGAGTGTTAAGTAAGTTTTTATTATATCAATTTCACACACAGGCAATGCATGAGACATAAAGGTGAAATTAGGCTGCAGAGTACTTGCCTCTGAGAATGAAATCTAGGAATATTGTTGGTTTACAATTCCCTATTGTAGCTGGCATGCAAATTTCCTTCTTAAAACTACACAACAATAAAGTAACTTCATTTAAAAGTTTTTTGTACAATTCTATACCAATGAAAACTACTGAAATACAGCCTTGTTAATTCCATTAAGCCTTAACTGCAGTAGTCATCTAGCATAGGTTAGTTTAAAGAATCTCTATTTCCTTGAAAGAATGTGAAGCATTCTAATTGTGCATACTGCAGTTCAATTAATAATAAATATCCATTATCCTTAACAGTCTTACTAATAATTTATGGAGGTAGCTTGATGTACAACTTCTGCAAAGTAGGGAGTAAAGTGTTGCTCAGAAAACTATGCTAAACTATGCCGAAAATGCTGAAAATGGGATCTTCTTATTATTTTTGCTGAAGGAAAACTGTTGCAGTATTGATTTTTACTTCCCCGTAGGTGCCTTTTTTTTTTTTTTTTTGACAAGAGAATAAAAGCAACAACAAAAGGAGGTACTATTGCTGGAATTTTCAGTCTTACTATTAAAAACTAGTGCCTGAAAATAGAACAGAAAGAGGTTATAGCATTGCTCCAGTAAACTGAAGATGTCAATTGTTAATATGTGTGAAAAAGAAAGATGATACAAAAATAGTTTCTGCTTTGTAATTAGATTAATTTTATTTTTATTTCAAACCTGGATTCAGTTTTTTTGTTACTGAAGAAGGAATGAGAACTGCAGCTATTCTAAACGCAAATCTAGAGGAAAAATCGTCCCCAATTGCCAAACCAGTTGTAAAAGATGGGCTTCTTAACACTGCAGGCAAAGGTGGCTTTTGGATCACAAGGGGACAAAGATGAGAGTCTGAGGTTATACTGGGACAAAGGTGCTTCTGCTACTGGAAAGACAAGCTGTACTTTGTTTAATGTTGTAGCTAGATCTGCTAGTACACAAGGATAAAGATAGGGGCATCTGTGGTACTTCTCAGATAGCAGACTGATTTCTCAGTCTGAAATCTTTGTTGACATTGAAGAGACTAGTCTAATTTACAGCAAAACTTTTGAAAATCTATTAGGAATACAATTCTAACTCTGGGGAGAGAGAAGGGTTACCAAGAAAAAGAGTTCTTATCCGTCAGCATTTTTTGATAAAGACTCAAGTACCTTTTTTCAAAGAAGATTAAAAGATTTTTTTTTTTTCTATCAGATAGATTTGGACAAAGTTCTGCTTTAGGGTTCTTTCTATTCCATTCTCCTGTGTTTTAATGGTATCTTGTTAGTCATAACAGTATTTACAGAAAATGTTCTTCCCTGATCATTTATTCAGGTGAATTAATGCAGTTTATGACTTAAATTTTGACATTACCTAACTGACAAAAGGAGCATTTAAAATTATAGATCCTCATACTGATCTGAGGCATAGATGGAGTGTTATGGAAACAAAGGGAAACAAAGAGAAAAAACAAAGGGTTGGTCTCCACTGGAGCACTGCATGCTTTCCACCAAGGACTCTTTAGATCCTCAGCGCTAAAACAAGAACACAGTGCAAGAGAACGCCAGCTGACCTACATCATGTAGCAGTTCTGTGCCTCCCCTGAAAAATGGAGCATAGATAGACATTTGCCCATAGCTGGTTTTATCCTCCTTTGTGCCATTCCTCTGCAATATATTTGGTATATCTAAAGAGCACGTTCTTTAAATACCATCAAACTAAGTCTCCCAGAATATGTTAAGAGTCAGCCATACACAGTCTCTTTTAGCAAATTCAAGTCATGCTTTCTGAAAAAGTCACCAAAACCCATAACTTTATAAAAGCAACCCTGTTCTGTGTTAAACTTTCTGCTCAAACTCAAGCAGTGTAAGTAGAACTCTGGGACTTACGTGAGCATATTATTTTTAAGTAGTTGAGCTACACTTTTGATTTTTGTGCTTTTAAACTGCAAGCAACCAGAATGGCTATGAAAGTGACAAAATAACACTAGTTTGTTAGGTATAATGCAGTTGGGTACACTGTAAATTACTTTATACTGTGACACCAGAGCACTTCAGTTCTGACCTTTGTTGTTTCAGGTAAATGTCACCGAAGGCCTCATAAAACGTCATGAAACAAGCTGTGGTTGGGCAGTTGCATTTAACTGTCTGCAAACGAAATGGACAGAATAAAAGCACCCTTAAAATATTGCATCATAGTAACAAATATTTCATTTTGTACCTCTTTTTATCTTTTTCTTCTTAAGCTGTAGGCAATGTTTCTCTAAAGATTCAAAAGTATAATAAAATTGCACATAAAAAAGAGTTCTCCTGATAGGACCTGCCAAGTCTGCCTGGAACCAAACCCACTGAGATCTGTCCACCCACTGCATAGTCCTCAGGGCTGAGGCATTACTCAAGACATTATGCAAACCCAGAGAGAGAAATGTTTCATGAAAAGTACCAGCAGCTCCCAGGGGTATAGGAAGAGCAAGGCCTTGCTGGCACTACCAAAAATCTTACAGTTGGGTTGCCTATTTCCATGGATATTATAAAACTTGAATAGATAGCATCTTGTATGAAAACAGATACTTCTTCTTTTACAAGCAGCTTCATTTCCAGACACTTTATTGTATTGGGTGAGAAGAGAAACCAACAAACTCCCTGAAATCAGGATTGTCCTGGTCACATGCTGAAGAAGATTATTTTTATTTCACAGTCACAGCCACTTCTGAATCAAAATGAAACAGGATAATTGCATAAAATAACATACATCAAGTTTAAGAAGTGTTTAAGCAAAAAGTCTAAACCAACTTCAGGACATTCTAGGCAATTAATCAATATGCCTGCTAAGAAAAATTCTGCTTAGTATTTATTCAGCTCTCTTCACACCCATTCTGTCTTCATGACCCATGAACACTAAAGCATTTGAGTTTTCAGTCATCAAGATGCTCACAGGGAGAGTGATCCACTTCCACTGGAGTCAATAGAAAAAGACTCTTGCTAATTTCCATTGGATAAGACCCAAAATACACACTAAATTGTACACTGTACTCTCACACACCAAGTGTTAAATACTTGCACATGGGGAGTAGTTGCACCCAGATTGACTATATTAATTTGGCACGGGACATAGCTCAAAAAAACAGGACTACAGAAGCCTCAAAGCTCTGATAGAAAAGTCAGGAAACAGAAGGAGTACAATGCAGTTTATAAGACACAATAAAAATTTAGCAATGGAATTCAAATATCAGAATGCCAAACACAGTTTTTGCAGTCCCTGAAAACTTGTAATCATCCTGTACAGTAAAAAATAGCATGATGAAAAATAAATAACTACATTTTCAAAACAAAAAAATATGCCTCTGTTTTGGTTCACCATGAGAAGGGAATGAAAATGAAGTTGTCAAATAATTTATATGCCGTGAATCACTTGCTTGGGTTTGTTCATTAAATCAAACCTTTTATAAAACACATTGTTCTATATGAAAAATGTTGTTCTTATTTCTTCCCAGCTGCATAAAGGTCTTCCATTCAAAATTTCGCTTTATTCTGCTAATTAATTACACATGTCTTTGTAGCTCTAACTTTAAAATATTATTTGAAAGAGAACATGCTTTTGAATCAATATCAATCATATTGCTTTATTTTCTCCAGGGAGAAGAGGATGCTCAAAGGAAATTAATCTTACATCTACACTAACTTGTTGCCGTGTAAAATGTGCTCTTTTTCTGGCCTTTGGAAAATCTGCAGCATTGCTCTCATATGTCTCATTAAAAGGTTTCTCTATAATGCATTTTCAAAATAACTTCTGTTTTTTGGATTTTAATGTGACTGTTTTGTTTCAGGAAAGGTGCAGTGTAGTGTGATGTAGTTATAATCATAGGATTTTTATTGTGTGAGTTTCCTACTCTTTGTCCCTGGAGCCTGATTCTTGCTTATCCAAATTGCTCTCAGCAGAACAAGGTGAGACATAATCAAGTTCTCTAGCATGTAATAAAGACTGATGAAG
Source organism: Chauna torquata (assembly GCA_013399475.1). Classification (NCBI taxonomy): domain Eukaryota; kingdom Metazoa; phylum Chordata; class Aves; order Anseriformes; family Anhimidae; genus Chauna; species Chauna torquata. The sequence goes on from VXAL01006234.1 coordinate 47,847, forward strand.
ACCAACCTTGATGTTTCTGCCTCATACATTTCTCTCCATATTGCTGCCAACAGAACAAGAAAAAATGCTGCTTTCTATAGGAAAGTACTTTATAAAAATGAGATTTAAATATCCCAGACAGAGAGGTTTGAAAGTCTACCTGTAGAGATTTTCCTCCTGTCTAGAACTCCATATTGCTAATTCCCAAAAACATGAAGTTTATTTTTTCAAACTCTTAGGTCATGATGTCACCTGATAATGTGATTTTTTTCTTTTTTTTTTCTTTTTTTCTTTTTTTGTTTACTTTAAGAACTGGTTCCTATACTTAGGAAAGGGCAAAAGCAAGAAAAAACAGATTGAATTTAATTCTATGTACTGGTAATGTTGATTATTAGGCACCATACTCTAGTTTATTGACAATATCCTATGGAAATTATATAGCTAAAACAGTAGACTACTGTACTGCAGCTCTTATAAAAAGTGTTTTTGTTTTTTTTTTTTTTGGAAATACTATACATAGTATTTTTTGGAAATACTATATATAAGTGACAAATATATTTCAAAACAGCTATTATTAGTTCTATAAAGGAATCTTCAGGCCTGGAAAGGTGAAAAAATTTGCCCTGTATGAACAGTAAATCTTTTAGCAAATCTTTGTAAGATGACAGAGTTCAAACCCAACCCCATTTTTTTTAATTTCAGCTGTTACATTCTATTTTCTATAGACCAAAGATATTTGAGGGTAAGAAAAGCAGTGAATCTCAAAATAGATCTTATTAAGTATTCTAAAGATTCTATACATCATAGTGTAAGTAGCATTCTTTCTGAACTCCAGATTCTTCAAAACAGTGCCTCCCTGAATCTATCAAAGCAATGTGCACCACTGCTATGGAGTGCATCTTATTTGTGATACTTTTTATTTGGTATCTTTGTGAGAAAATAAAATCAGTCTTGTCTCACAGAAATGTTTGAAGTTCATTCTAATTAGAAGGAATTCTTCTATTATTTTACTGTTTTTATTCACTCCCTTCCCATTTTGTGGCAAAAACTATTTCCAAGAAAATGGTCTTAGCAGTTAGCTGCTTAGCAGGTCATCTATTCCTCTTGCTTATTCTTCCCTTGAATTCACACTCTGTGCTGGAGGCACTGAACTTCCTGAAGTCATTGGTCATTATGCAGTAAAGCCATGCACCACAGATATCGGATGCAATTAGACTGTAAATCAAACAAGCAAGAGGAATGCCAGAAATGAAGCCATCATCTCTTCAGGCTCAGCTATACAAGTCTTAAAAACTTCATATATCAGCACTTAAAAGTAAATACAATAAATTAGGATTTAAAATTTTTGTAGCTAATCCATTATGGAAACAGACTGACAATAGTAAGTTTGTCCTAGAAGTTTTCTGTGCTGTCACAGGGACCCACTTGTGTATTTAACTCACAAAACTACAGGTGTTTGATTGCAGTAAGCGCTTTCATTCTGCTCATATTAATATCATAATTGGAGGGCTGTAGACTCTGAGTTTTTTGCTTATTGGTTTCTCAGAACTGTATTCATCCCATTTGACACCGTCTTTTTCTCATATTCATTATTAAGATTTAAACCATAGCCATTGAACATCTTTGCAAGCATGAATCTCATACGGAATTCATAGATCTTAGCTTTGGTTTTATTTTCTCTGAACCATTATCAGTGCCAAAGAGCCTCCGCATTCATTGTTAATCAGATGGATTCACTGGAGGTTGTCCTAACTTGATTGCAGTTCAACCATCCATCTCAGTATATAAACATTTTTCTCAGATGTGCTAATTTTGTTACATGAAAATTACTCCTTTAAATTCTTATTCATTTCATGGTTGTTCCCATTCTTCAGTTTCCAGCCATGCTACTTTGCTCTTTTCCCTTCATATCTGATCGAATTGCAAATATGAGTCCTAGGACCTCCCACACTGATATTACTTGCTTCTATTTTCCTGTGAGATACCTGGAAACCAAGAACAACCAAATCTTGGTTGAAGAAAGAGTATCTCTGAAAAGGATTTAGAACATGAATACACATCGTGTGTCACTCACCAGAATCCCAATGACGTTTGAAGCACCATCTTTGATTCAGGTTGTGCATTGCCTGTTGAACGAATATTCAGAGGAAATATCACTCCATGTGTGCCTTTTTCCAGGATGTTCTCCAGATATCCATCAACCACTGACAGGAGAAAAAAAAAAAAAAAAAAGGAATACTAATCTGGAAGAGTGTTAGATCTAAATCTATATCCACACCTCTGTTAAGCAAGAATATTGATCATCTTGACAAAAACATCTCTCCTTAAAGGTTGTTGAAAAAGTTCTGTCCTTCCATGTTTAACTCTTTCTTTGTGGACACTACAAATGATAAAGATATCATTTCTTTTCCATTCTATTGATAGCTGCCCATATTATCATTGTAGGTCAATGAGCATTTCTCAGCTCATCCAGCTTCCCTTCTACTTTTAGCGTAAAATAGATACTCTTTTTTTAAAGCATGATCTGTTAGACTGTTGCATTCCTTTCAGCTCTATTCTTTGTTATTTAGGTTGTCTTTTCATCTGCTGAAGAGCTTCCTCAAAGCCATGTCTGTGGTGTCTTGAGAACACAATAAGGGCATGTGGATAAATCCAAGTATTTGAGACAAATTACTGCAAAAATCTTTTGCATTTTCTTATGTGCTTACATACTTATTTAACTTGCTTCCTTTTGAACTAGGTGTGGAGAACAAGATTTCCGTGCTCTGGTCTATTACAGAGTCAGTTCTCCAAAATTTCAAGGAGAGTCCTTCAACCTTAGATAAGTCAGTTCCTTTCTATTTTTCATGCACCTTTTAATAAATGTGCATGCAAGTAATTACATTGTGTTATGTTCAATGCAGTAATTTTCAAACTTCTGTAATGAAATTTTAAAATAAACTTGTTGTGACTGATTGAGTTGGAACATTTACTCATAATACTACACATTGTTCAAAAATCAGAGGTATTTGACAGAGATCTCCATTCAATATCTGAGGTCCATTCAATCTATGTTTCATAGAATAAGCCCTTGTACAACACATAGCTAGAGCTTCCCAGCCAGTTTAATAGTTGTACGGTTGACCAAGGCAATGTCCCATTTGCATAGACAATAATTCACACCCATTTTCCTTCAGTACTTTTCTGAATTGCAATATTACAGTTTTCCTATATCTTGACTTTATTAATTTCAAACTTCAAGAATTACAGAATTCTCTAAGGTGGTCTAAGCAATACATGCTTCTTAGCAATTCATGTCTATATTAAACTCACCTTCCATGGTCGACACATGTTTCTTATAAGAAATTCAGACTACTTCTGGCCTTAATCCAGAATATTTAAATATTTCTCTTCCTGGGAAGAAGACTGAGGCCAACAGTTCTGCTATTCTGCCACAACGAATCTTTGCCAGAAAGACATATTTGATCTGAACAGAAAACAATGTTTTCTTCTGGATACATTGAAGACAACGTTTTGAATCTTTGTTATTGTGCATAAACCAGGAACTGAGATATTTCATGGAATGCATTGCTTTCCAGCTTAGTGCAAGTCTGAGTTTTGGCTATATAACATCACGACTGAAACCCACCCACCCCCTATACACTCTCAGGAACAAAATGGTTCAGAAATAATTTTTGCCTGGGGGTTAGATTCCACCATTCATTTAGCTACTGGTATAAATTCTATCAGATTCAGAGATATGTTCGGTTATTATTTTCAATATATTCAGAATACCTATGGCTTTCAGCAAGATACAAAATCTAAATGTACTAGAAAGAATGGGAAGAAATTCTTTGGCTGTGCACTGAGAAGCAAACAATTGCTGTTATAAAGATGGAAAATATAAGGTGGAGACAAAAGGAGCAGTGAAACCCAAACCACCAGCTTTATACAATAGAAGGAAAAAAACAAATATGTGATTTACACATTTTCATCACACTAACCATGACGTGAGTCTAGGGAAAGCTTCCACTGCACAACATAACAGTCAAAATCCATTAGCTATAGAATGATATGCTGGAAAGCCAAGCCAATGATGACATTCATATGTTTATGAACAGTCAAAATGAACATTCATGTGTGTATTACAATGAATGATGTCTCTATATGTCCACTATTATCAGACCTCCTTATGAGAATATGAGGGAGTTTATAGTCTTTGCCTATGATTTTCTTTTCATATTTAGCTCATTGATTTTCTTTCTAGATTACATAGCACTGTGATAGAATGTGGTCAAATGATAAGGTCAGAAAAATGATTGTCTTTCAGTACTGAGAAATTAATTATTTGAAGAAATTATAGCAAAGGATGGTAGCAGAATTTTCTTACTATCTTGTGAGATAGCTGATAAAGCTCGGTTATAAATAATTAATGCAAAGTAAAAGTTGAGGCCTGTAATACAAGGAAAGTGCTACCTTAAGTCTTTGGCCTTGTCAGATATAAGTTTTAAACAATTAGCAAGCATGGTTCCTGATTTGAGTTTATAACTACAATGATTACATACGGTGATAGAGTAATTGAATTTGCTAATGACAATTAGCCATTTGCACATACAATTAGCTAATTAATATACATAATTTCAAATGAAAAATGGTGTCCTTCACAGCTTTTATAAATAATTTTCTGTATTCTGGAAATTGGGATTAGTGACAGCAGTTTACTACCAAACACCGATCAGAATTATTGTAATACACAGTGTTAATCAGATAAACATACTCCTTAACAGCACTGCACATGTATCTAGCTCTACAGAACTTAGACATAACCATGTCTTTATCTCATGAACTAAAAAGAGAGAACAGGAAGTTTTTCTGAAGTACTGTTGGCTAACTATTCCTAAGGGGAATGTAAATCACACTCAAATAAGGAATAAAGAGAGAGATGACTGCTAGCTTTTGATACCATGCTTACTCTCACAGTAATCTCTTAAAATTCTCTGAATGTCTTCTTGATTACAATCAGTTTAAGCTCAGGAAATTCCTGGTACAATGTAGTTCAGGAGGCACCCTGCATTGCAATAAAGACAACAGTAATGATGTACACCAGCCACCCCCGCAAAAACAGTTCATCACTCCCTTCTGGCTGTCATTTTTGTTTCCATCTATCTGAACATGAGATACCAGGAAAAAATATGCAAAAATCATTATTACAAATAGTTTGAAGGAACACAGAAGTTAGCAGACCTGTGAATATGTCAAACAATGACATTAAGTGAGATCACTGAAATTCAGTATCACATTTTCTGTTATAAACACTATTAATCATTTAGTTAAATATGAAGATCCAAAAGCACTTTTTCAAAGTGGTAAAAATCATAAAAAAATATAATATAGACCAGAAGCTTTCACCATGATTGTGTCTGACTTCCCACAGAATACATTCCAAAAGATTTCACCACACCACTCTTATTAATTCCTAATGAAGTGGCAGAGGCAAAAATTACTTTTTTGATTACTAAGTAAGTCAGTGGTAAATGCAGCTCAGACTCTGGACTTGCAGCACTTTTATAGTTCAACAACAAATTCTTACGTGATAGGAGAAATAGAAAGGAAAATTTGCACAAAAGATTTTGAAGGCAGGCTTACATGCACAAAACTTTATTTGAAGAAATCTGTAGCTGGTGGCCTACATTGACTCCAGTGATAAATTATTCTTTTTGGAAATAATAATACAAATGTAAACAAAACCAAAAGGAGAGAGCAAGAGAAAAGAAAACGAATGGGCATCCAGGAAGAGCAGTGATGGGGTCTTAGGACAAACTTCCTTTTGGGTACCCTCTCAAGTGCAGCAGGTGTTACCATCAGTAATGTCTTTTTCACGATAACTATACTAATTCCAAAAGCACCTACTCACACTCTCTGTTGTGTGTTCTCATTTACAATGCTCAATTGCAGGATGCTTTGATCAGAGGTGAGAGCTGCACACAGAGTGGACCTTAAGCTTTGTGCACATGTATAACGGGCCTAGGTGTGAACTGAACGAGGCAACCAAGGGGAAGTATGAAAAGAGAGGCAGGGGAAAGAAAGAAGGGGTAAGTCTGTATTAGGCTTATGCACCAAAGAGTGACACTGGTTGCGCCTCTATGAGAGCAAATTTAAGAAAGGGAAAAAACTGCTGTGCAAGAGCAGCTGGTAGACAGGAGTGAGGAAATGTAGAGAGAAACAACCCTGCAGACACCAATTTCAGTGAAGAAGGAGGGGAGGAGGTGCTCCAGGCGCCAGAGCAGAAGTTCCCCTGCAGCCCATGGGGAGGACCATGGTGGAGCAGATCTCCACGCTGCAGCCCATGGAGGAGCCCAAGGTGGAGCAGGTTGATCTTGCCTGAAGGAGCCTGCAGCCCATGGAGAGCCCCCACAGGAGCAGGCTCCAGGCCAGACCTGCAGCCCGTGGAGAGGAGCCCACAGTGGTGGAACAGTAGGTCAGCTGGGAGCTCCTGCCCATGGGGGACCCATGCTTGAGCAATCCATTCCTGAAGGACTGTACCCCGTGGTACTGAGCAGTTCTTGAAAAGCTGTAGCCTGTGGGAAGCCCACATAGGACCAGCTTGGAAAGCATGGCATCCCGTGGGAGGGACCCCACACTGGAGCAAGGGAAGAGAGTGACCCTGAAGGAGTGGCAGAGACAAAGCATTATGGACTGACCACAACCCCCATTCCCTGTTCCCTTGAGCTGTGCTGAGGGAGGAGGTAGAAGAGAGTGGATGGAGGGGAAGGTGTTCTCACTGCTCTAGTCTGCTAGTAATAGGAAATAAATTATATTAATCTCCTTACACTGAGTCTCTTTTGCCCATGACAGTAATTGGTGAGGATCTCCCTGTCCTTAATTCAAACCTTGAGCCCCTTTCCATTGTATTTGCTCCCTTCTTCCTTTTAGGAGGGGGAGTGAGAGAGCAGTGGGGTAGAGTTTAGCTGTCCATCAGAGTGAAACCACCACAAGGTATCATGCTTTCACTGCCACAGCAGTGACAGGCTACAGAGCTGTGAGTAAAAGTCAGACTGCAAATTCTACAGGGAAGGCCCTTAGCATTCGTAATGGAAAGCTTAGAGGGGATCTTGCTGATATGATGGGAGGTTGTAGAGAGGATGGAGCTCAACTGTTCTCAGTGCTGGCCAGTGACAGGACAAGAGCTAAAGGGCACAAACTGAAACACAGGAACTTCCATTTTAAACAGAAGAAAAATTTTTTTTTTTAAATTTTACTGAGGATGATTGAACGCTAGAACAAATTGCCCAGAGAAATTATGAGGTCTCTGTGTTTGGAGATAATCAAAACCTAACAGGACAAGATCCTGAGCAGTCTGCTCTAACTGATCATGCTTTGAGAAGGCGGATTGGATTAGATGATCTCCAGAGGCCCCTTCCCACTCCAGCCACTCTATGATTCTGTTACAAAGGCTAGGGCATTGGAGGTGCTATGCAACACAATTAGTATGTTTCAAAGTTATTGTTAAAAAAAGTTACTGGCATTTCACTATGAATACAGTGCAGATTAATCACTTAAGGACATCTAAAAATCTGTAATCTGTTCTCCCAAACTTCTTATTCTTGACATAAAGAGGCATAAAAGACCACTGAATTGTTTAGAATACTCTACTTGGCTGGTAGGGATTCCTACTCTCGAATCTACCAAAACCCAAATTTTTCCTTCATTTTTAAGTGTCTTGCCACTGCTCCTCTGCCACTACATCCTGGCATGCAGCATATGCATATGCATCATTGTTGAGTGAAACTCTCTTACCATTACTTAGTGAAAATAGCATCTTAGCTATTTACAATTAACCTACAATTAATTTGCATAGATATCACTTCTATCAGGTGAGCAACCTATTCACTACAAGGTATTCTGGAAGCCTTTAACCCCAAAGTATTTCTTTGAAACTCTTCCACCTTCCATGGGCACCTGTGAGGTGAATGATAGGGTGCTACAATTTCCCCATTTTTTATGAGTTCTCTGCAAGACAAACAGCAGCACCTCATACATTCTAAACTCGTATCATATAGATGATTAGGCTTACAGTAGTGCTTCTCTTTGATAATCTGATTTAAGGCTTTGGGTTCCTTTCATTACTTGGTCTTTGGGAATGTATATTAAACGCATAATTTTCTTGAAGTTATAGCTCCTTAACACCAGAAACAATTTCACTTTCATTTTCACAATTCCATTTCACTGACAAAACAGCTTAGGATTTTTTTTTTCATTAAAAATTATGATTTGTGTTAAAAGATAATCAAGAGTCATAATCTAGTCTTGTTACTGCATTTAACAGGCCAAACTGTGATACCTTTGCTTCTATTTTTCTTGGAAAATGCCTCAAAACCAACAAATGCAATGCCAGGGAAATAAAAACTTATCTGTACAGAGAAGACATCAGTTGGTTTTGTCAAGAGCTACCTACAGTATTCTAATTATCATAAGCAGCAAATGCCCCAAACCGTAGAAGACATGACAGCAGCCCCAGGTGCAACTTCCTTTGCCAAATTACTCTGTTCAAACTGACAAACTACTTTAGGAGAGGATAGTAATTATCTTTAGGTACACGGCAACATGGGAGAAGCTTGATTTAATTTAATCAGTAGCACTGTAATTTAAGTTATGATGCATGCTTTAATTATTCAAAGCACAAATGTTCTTCTCAGAAAACTTTCATCAAGGATCCAATCATTGGGAAAACCTAGCCATATATGAGTTTTCTTGCCCCAGTCATTCTGAATAATAGGTTTTTGTTGTTGTTGTTTTTTTGTTTCCCCTGAGTTTTAACTAATCTCATTTTGTTAATGATTAAGCCTAGTTAAGTTTAAATTATGACTGATAGCATAATCATATACTTATAGTTAATTATGCATTAAATTTACAAATTCATAAAACTATATCATTATAGTTTTTGCAACTACTTTTGGCCCAGTTCCTGATATTTACTCTGTAATTTCTTCCTGTTCAAATCACAGAATTTCAAATTAATAAAGAACTCTTATTAGTGACACTGGAGAAATCAGTTAATCACACATCCCTGCCAGCTGAAAAAAATGTCACATTGCCCAAATGGTTCATGAAAAGCAGTAAGGAGAAAACTACCCCAAAAGAATACTGCTAAAAATACAGTTTTTGAAGTAATTTCTAAAAACAGGCAAAAGAAGCAGGCTAACAACTGCACTATGTTAGGGATCATTACAGTGATTCACATTTACATAACGCTTCTTAATATTTCATAATATATACATGACTAAATTAAAACTCAAATGCTTCCAGGAGACAAAGGAATAAATTATACTTGCCTTGGAACTGTATGTTTTAAGACAGAGAAATATTTAATCACTGAGTGAAGTCCATTTTTATAACAGAGAAAGAAAACAAACACAAAAAAGGGAAAAAAAAACAAAAACAAAAACCAGAAATCATGCTCTTGAGCCTTGATCAAACTACCTAGTACTGTTAGAGCAATAGTAACACGATACAAATTAACAGCCAGAGTTTCTGATGATTTTGTATAACATCTATTACTGGAACTGTCTTTTAAGTCATCCTACTTGTGATAAATTCTTCCTCCCAACCCCAATAGAAAATACTACAAAAATAATCAGGACTAAAGAGGAAACAGGGGATTCCTTTCTTCAAATCCAGTCAGTTGTGAATCTCATAGAATCACTTTGCTGCTTTGGAGTTTCTTTTCTGTTGATTTTTAGTAAATATCTAGAGTGGTTTTCATATTATAAAATATTTGCCATTATTGTTAACAAGGACCCTAAGCTACCTTGTGTAATATGAAAACAGTCTTGAATACTGAGAAAATATATTGACTCAGAACACGATCTGTGCTATTGATTTATGTGTACAGCTGCAGCTTACAGTACAGATGCATCTGTTTCTTACAGTAACAGGCCATACTTTCACACACGCTGTAAGACAGATAGAGTCCTCCTCACTCACTGCTCCTCCTTTGTGCAGAGAAACCATATTAATTAAATCTAAGTTTTTTTCCAACCCCACTCCCAACACCCAGAAGCATGGGAAACATCCTTTGTGATGGAGTATTTTAGCACCAGTGTGATACAATTGTTTTAGTTACTAAACTTCTCTTTAAAACCAGTGGGAGTCTCAGCTACCCAGAACATCTATGTTTCAAAAATATTTAATATAATTTTAACAATTAAAGATAACCTGAAGAAAATTAGTGTAAAGATCAATGCCTTAAGAGTGTCTTCACTGCTGATAAGCTTTAACCTGGCAGGTAGGTAAGCACTACACAGCCACTCACTCACTTTCCGCAGGTGGGATGGGAGAGAGAATCAGAAAGGTAAAAGTGTGGGAAATTGTGGGTTGAGATAAAGATAGCTTACTAGGTACAGCAAAAGCCACGCATGCAAGCAAAGCAAAACAAGGAATTCATTCACTACTTCCCATGGGCAGGCAGGTGTTCAGCCACTTCCAGGAAAGCAGGGCTCATCTCACATAACAGTTTCTTGGGAAGACAAACGACATCACTCCAAACGTCCCTCCCTTCCTTCTTCTTTACCCCAGCTTTTATTGCTGAGCATGATGTCATATGGTACGGAATATCTCTTTGGTCAGTCTGGGTCACCTGTCCTGGCTATGTCCCCTCCCAGCTCCTTGTGCACCCCCAGCCTCCTCGCTGACAGGGCAACAGAAGCAGAAAAGTCCTTGGCTCTCTGTAAGCACTGCTCTGCAGCAACTAAGAACATGTTATAATAGGAGTGTTATCACCACCATTTTCATCAAAAATCCAAAACACAGCACCAAGCAATCCTCTATGAAGAAAATTAACTCTATCCCAGCCAAAACCAAGACAGCTTCTCACTATTTGATAACCTACCTTCAGTAATTGAATATGACCTTTCCTCCTCAAGGCAATCAGTAAGAATATTTAAAAGTCATTTTAAGATGTTCATTTGATCTGTTTTCCTTTGGAGTTCACAGAGCTCAGGTGTCCTGGTTAACTGTCACATCCAGTACTACCTCCTATCTTTTTCAAAGCACCCTGTGGTTTACATGTGTGAAGCATTTTGGTACACAGTGCTGTCACAAAAAAGCTTCTCCATTCACACTGCAGTAAGTTAAATTATCCCAGTTTCTATAAAATGTGTCAGTGTCTTTGGATGAAAGACGATCCATAAGTATCCTCTTCAACTCTATTTCTAAGAGCTGAATAAAGAGCGGACATTTTGATATTTCTCCTAGTATTTTTGTGCAATCAAACACTCCTACGCTGCATATTCTATTATCACCTTCTAATGACTGGAGATATACAACCAGACCTCATAAATGAGGCATATTGCTGCATCATCTGTAATGAAAGTTATTCTTTCTCACAGCAAAGCAGGGTGCTTATGGCTTCCGTGCTTTTAGCAATAGCATCAATCCAGCCAGTACACATTCAGTCCTTGCCAATGCTCATTCCTGTTAAGCAGCATTTCTTTTAATTGTGGGGCAAATGATGACTAAAATGTACTCAGTACATCCACCAATCATTTCAATGCGTGGCTGCAAAAAGGCATAGAATATTATGTTGGCTAGAGCAACAGTTATCTACAATGGGAGGCTTCTGTATAAAGATTATTTAGTCAGTGCATGATGATCACATCAGCCAGAATATTACATTGTTGGAAGCAATTACTAATTACGATACACTAGATCCAAAAGCAAAAGCAATTTTAACTGCACAGAGGAGGATAAAACAAGCTCATAAACAAGCAGTGTTCTTAAAAATATTCTAACACGAATTATGGTGAGGTTGGCTTTTGTTGTCTCCTCCTCCAAATATATAATTTTGTGTTCATGAAGGACACTAAAAGTCACAAAGTATTAAGTGGGTATAAAAAATATGGTATACAGACCAAAATACAAAGAATACATTTAAATTCCTGAAGGAAAATCAGCCAATTTTTTTTAAAGCTGTCATCTAGAAATTTGAATCATTGTTAAAACGCGACTCCTTCCCGCCCTCCCCCCCACCCCCATATGCAGTAGAAGTTGTGTAGAATCATCTTCTGAAATACTATATTTCTACTTTGTGTCACAAGCAGAGTATTAGCTCTTATCATCTTAGAAAAACATTTCTTACTCTGGGTTCATGTCAAACCAGTATAGAATGGTACCATCAGCTGTGTTTATTGCAGTCTAACAATTTGTGACACAATGCGTCTGCAAGCATTTTGGAAATAGACTTATAAAAACATTTACAGTCACCTCTGGTCAGCCCATCTGTAAGTCCAAACTCATATTGCAAAGTTGATGACATGAGCACCTATTTATTATGGGTTTGTCACCTCCAACGAATGCCAGGAGGAAACAATCCAGGTCTGCTCTGTCTCTAGTGCAAGTGATAGCCAAATGACATGCAGTGCAAATAAAACGAGAACTCAGTGCCGTGCCAGGGTATGACTGCAAAGCCCTTCCTGGTAATGCCCTACCACTTTCAAGGTAAAGTTCAACAGAATTTGTGGACCAGCTGACTAAGTGGGCATCTCCAGACAAACCAAAGTACTATGCATCTTTGTAAAGCATTAGGTAAAACCAGCTCACAGAAAGCCCAATAAATGCAGATTTACACTGTTATCTCTTAGCTTCTCTGCTCCATACCTTAGAAGCACATTTTTCAAATGCATATACTTTTGATAGAGAATTACTGTGATGTATCAGAATATTAATCACAAAATCACAGAATGGTTAAGGTTGGAAGGGACCTCTGGAGGTCATTTAGTCCAACCCCCTGCCAACCATGGTCACCTAAAGCACAGGATCCAGGCAGGTTTTGAATATCT
>VXAL01006235.1:0-30180 GCA_013399475.1 Chauna torquata
AATATTCCAGCTTTTCTCTGGTATTTTTTACTAAGTACAAACGTTGTATTTTACTAAATACAAACTTGTTGCTTTATTTTCTACTTTTTATAATGCTGTGCTTTATTTTACTCACCTGACTTTCCAAAGTCAATCCTTTTTAAAACCACATTTGCAAGTGTAGTAGTCCTTAGAATTCCTCTAGTTAAGAACTTCTCTCCTCTTACAATAAAAGCTTTCACATTTTTCTCCTTAGGGAAAAGATTTTCTTTCATATTTAACACTGTTTCACTCTTTTACATATGAATCTAGTCTCTTTTGTAAAAAAACATGTTATGAGCCCTACCCCCTCAAATGGTGTAGCAAGGTTAAGTGCACTCAAACCCCTGGAGTGATGCTTGAGATCTGAACCACAGAGGTCAAGTGCTTCTGTTTTAAGTTACTTGGGAATGCAAAACAAGCAATGTTGCAGGGGTATCTGTGCACCAGAAAAACAGATTTGGTAAGGAAGAGAATACAAGGCCTGGCACACAAAGAACATAGCAGTCTCAGTTGCCCTCAGTTGCCATACCCTTGAAAGGTGAGGAATTGAAACTATTTCAGCCAACTACACAGACTTGGTCAGAATTATCAAGTATATGCCCTTAATTAGTCTATCAAATTAGGAGTTTTGGCAGCTTAAAAATTGAAAGGCACTGTGTATCATACAAGCTAATATACAGCAGCTGAGATCTAAATGAGCCTGTTACTAAACAAGGGGAGGAGGGGAGTTCACTCACTGTTAAGGGACATGATTCCAAACGTAAGGAAGTGATGGATGGTGGCTTTACCACGGCGGTGAGCTCCGATGCAATTTCATGCTGCCTATGCACACTGCAGTGCTCCTCACAGCATTATTTTAAATAGAGATACATATATAACTTCTCCCACGTAAAAAAAACATCGACATGCTGATGTCAGCGAAATTTCCCATGCTTGGAAGGCAGGTACTGAAGATACGCTTTGTGCTTGTGCTGCCAAATTACTAAAGCGTAGGGATAGTACTAGGCAAAGGTAAATTACTTGCTTCATTAAGACTGGAGTAAATTTAAAATTAAACCAGGAACAATGAGAAAAACCAGAGAGGTGGAAACACTGTTGGGTGGTTTTTCTAATATTGCAATCCAATCACATGCAAAGCGCTACAGAAATTAAAGTAGTTGCATACTCCACAGCCCTTCCCGAACCATTCCAGTACGGTACCAGTCTGCAATAACCTTTTAATAAAGCGACTTACTTGTTCAGGTTTGGAGGAAGAAGACAGAAGGAAAGGAAAGCTTGAAATCTTATGATTTCTACAAGAACTATTTACCTAATGCTTTCAAGGTTACCGTGGCATTGGTTTTTCCAAAAGGGTTTTCTGCTTGGCATGTGAATTCTCCAGAATCATTAACTCCCACTGAACGGATGTTCAATGTTAATTTCCTTTCATATCCATAATCACCCAAATTTCTGCTTTTGCTTGTAACAATCTGTCGGTAAAAAACAATTAACATCTAAAACACTGTGTATGCAGCATCTTTCCTCGATAAATTAAAAATAGAAGTAATTATAACTTCACTATATTAATATTCATAACTTTAAACCAGAATAATAAGCCATCACGACAAACCTGTCACTAGAATCTCTCCATGCAAAACAAGCGTGTGATCAGCTGTCTTTGAGAGACAATGTCCTTTCCTAAGTTCTAGCCCTTCCCCTCATTCTTCCTTTTTTCCAAACTCCACTCCAAGGCATCCTTCTGCTGCACTTCACTAAGTTAGCTGCCCAGTTTCTCACCTGACGTTTCAAGGCAGTGAATGCTTTCAGCTCCAAAAAGACCTGAGGAGCCTCAAGGGCACACAGCACCTCGTAGTCACATTCCTCCCTCCTCTGGCAAGAACATGTGAGTGTGTGTTCACCTGCCCTGAGAGAGACCAGCCCAAAACACAAAGCTGAAACCCCAGTTTCTTCAAATATTTCAGTCCTGTGGAGAGAAAGGTGTCGTGCCCAAGGCTAGATCCAGCTCACTCTGGCTGAGCTTCTAACACTGACAAAGGTGAGGAACTGACAGAAGGTTTTATTTGCACTAACATTCATAGAATCATAGAATCATAGAATCATATAGAATGGCTTGGGTTGGAAGGGACCTTAAGGATCATCCAGTTCCAACCCCCTGCCATGGGCAGGGACACCTCCCCCTAGACCAGGTTGCCCAAAGCCCCATCCAGCCTGGCCTTGAACACTTCCAGGGATGGGGCATCCACAGCTTCTCTGGGCAACCTGTTCCAGTGTCTCACCACCCTCTGAGTAAAGAATTTCTTCCTAATGTCTAACCTAAATCTACCCTCTTTTAGTTAAAGCCATGATCCCTTGTCCTATCACTACACTCCCAGACAAAGAGTCCCTCTCCAGCTTTCTCGTAGGCCCCCTTTAGGTACTGGAAGGCCTCTGTAAGGCCTCCGTAAGGCCTCCCTGGAGCCTTCTCTCCTCCAGGCTGAACAATCCTAACTCTCTCAGCTTGTCTTCATCAGAGAGGTTGAAAATGACCACTGTGCCTTGACTTTCACAATGCAGAGGCTGCAGTTATTGTGAAAAGTGGCTGCAGCTCTGACGTTCGGTTCACCACCCAACTGGTGCCTAAAAATCACTGAACTCTCTAATGATTGCAATGCTTCCCAGTGAATTACAAGAGAGAATTTAAGGTGCTGGAGCTTCTTTTTCAATTGCCCCAAGTCCGCATTTCAGGCATACTGCAGAGAGACCTGCTGGCAGCATGCTTTATACAGCATCCTTGCTCTGGAACCCACTCTGCTTCTCAGTCCATAGCAATCCAAATTTGTTAATCTTACAGGAAGATGGACACTTCATTCTCTTTCCAAAGCACTGAGTACATGATGACTTTATGTCTACATATGTGTGCTGGAACTAAAGAAAAAATAAATTATTTGAGGTGTTGACTTTAGTTTCTGTGAGAATGTTTACAGTGTACATGGAAAGACTGATAAATTTACATTGCTTAATCCAAATGCAAACCTGGACTTGCTATGATTTTCTAGTAGAATGATTTCAATTCTTGGAGGTGTCAAGAAGTTCTAGATGAATTTTATCTTCTCTACACAGTTTTGATTCCTTCTGAGCTATAATAATCACCAACAGAAGTCTGTTTTATTTTTGACTGGCTTACAGCAAGTCTCCTAATTTTCCAAAGTGGTGGTAACTTCAGTCACACAAGGAAAAACGTGTGTATTTTTTTCCTTTAACCTATTCAGGAAAAATTCTGCATCTATTTAAACACAAATTTTATGTATTCTGTTTCAGTACAAAATTTAATTTGATAGTCAATATTTAAAAGATACCATCCCCTGCTATTTACCAGAAAGGACAGAAAGGTCAAGCTTGTTCGGTCAAAAATATTTTCCTCGTGGCTTTTACTCATAAAATGAAAAATGAAAAAGCATGAAAACTTAAGGGAAGACCCCAATTTCATCACATCATAACAAATAAAAGCAGAGGGAGGAACAAGAAAAGAAATGCAGTTCTCAAATGAAGGACTTGTGGCTGACCTTGGTACAGAACCAAAAGCCTCATCTGCAGGTCCCGCACTGCCTTCGTGTCACTTAGACCTCCCTAGCCCTCTGAGCTGCAAGGCAGGATTTCTGGAGCAACGAGCACTTAGCGAGAGAAGCTGTGCCAGATACCCAGCCCCAGGGAATGGGCCTCCAGTTCACTATTTGCCTGAGGATATGTGATTTATCCAAACATCACAGAATCACAGAAGCCTTTTTTCCATGCATGTGTAGACTGCAAATTATGTATTCTGGTCACTACCATTAACAGTCAAGGTCCATCCAATTAGCATGGGAGTGTACGGGAGGAGTTACCAACAGGTCTTCACAAGGGCTTTTAATGCATTTAAATTTTGGGGTATCGCCAGAAGACTAAAAAGTGTCCTTAAACAAAAACCAGTGCCTGCTGATGCGTGGGCCCAATTGTCTTACTGACAATTTTTTGATACGCAGCCCTGTGTTTCAATCACCAAGCTGGCCGCATGTGAGGTGACCAGGGGAGGGGACCCCCCTGCCGCTGGTCTTCAGAGGAGCTGTGCTGCCAGTAACCAACCCTCCTGGAGTATTTATGTTGCTAATAATTTAATTTGGTCGTGTCAGGTAGCAACTTCAGTGATCCCTACAGACAGTTCACTAGTTCATTTTTCAGAACTTTCCCAGTTAGCAAGGCACACCATGTAATTTAAATGAATTAATCATTCCTGTGAATGCTTACTACTATTCCTGTCACATACAATCCCATGCTAATTAGCAGGTATTTTACTGTTAATGATAACGACTAGAATATGTAATTTGCAGTCCATGTGTTGATATTTGCAGTTCCCATTGATTGCAATGTGATGTGTAGGCACTCCGTGCTTCCGTATTTAGACAGCCCAACAGAGGTCACCTAAACTTCACACTGAAGAGCCTAACTTCAGTTTCTGTTGGGGAAGAGAAGTCAGTGCTGATGCTTTCCCTCCCAACCATGCTCAGTGATCTTGGAGGTCCACATGGGCACAGGACGGCTGTTGGACTCTCATCAGTCTGTATGATGTGGCACCTTTGGGAAGGCAGCAAATCCAAACCAATCTCATGTCAGGTATGCAAGACAAGCACATGAATGTTTACAGACAGTTTGTGTACTGTGCTGAGGCATACATGATTCAGCTAAAGGAACTCACCCCACTTTTGTGAGAAATCCAACTGGCTTGCACGCTGCTATCCACATCCGTGATTATGCATGTAACTTCAAATTCTTCCCCTTCTTTGAGAAGCTCATAGCTTTTGGATAAGGTAATGACTGGAAGAGCTTTGTGAACTGGAAAACAATTTAGAAGTGCATTACTTTTCATTACCTTCAGAGTTTCCCAGGGGGGATAAAAATCAACAGTCATTAACTTTCCAATAAAATCTCCGTCCTCCAAGAGGTATTCAAATTTCTTTAACATATTACACGGTTGTTTCTTTACAACAAGCATATTTCTGCTTCAATCTCCCTTCAAATTAAACTTAAAGTTAGATAATACTTGTTAGAGCTTAGCAACTTGCATAAATAAACTTGAAAATGTTGAACCATCAATGAGAAAACAGGACATTCCATGACACTGATCAAAATGTTGTGCTCTGTAACTGAAAACACAGCAAGGATTGGTCACTGAAGAACCATAGCCTAACATTACCTGCAGCTTTTAAATACAAAATAGAACAGCTGACGTAAAGTACTGTCTGACAGGTCCCTGACAAGCATCTGGTGGACCTCCTTGGAAGCTTCTGTCCCCAAGTAGGATGGGTACAGCTCAAGGCTTTCAGCACACCCGACTTTGAAAACACCACAACCTCTGCTCACAGTGAGGGTTCAGAGGCAGGGGTGGCCTCAGACAGGGCCATTGACAACTCTGTCCCCTGAAAGGTAGGTGGTTACAAGCAGCCCAGGATGGTCTGTTCTGAGAAACGACACAGACCTACAGACTTGTGGGCTAGCTATACCCCTGTTGTGCTTCGGGGTGTCTTTTGATGAGTCAAGTATACTTGCAAACTATGTATCTCTTATTTCTGCAAAGCTCTTTAGCTCTGGCCCTTCCACAGTTTGCTTTCTCTTTTCTTAATCCTTTCTTTAAAATTTCCTCATTTGTGAGACTCCAGGCTTGCACCGGTAGACGTGAACTTCCCACTAGGGCTTTTATGCAGGAAGACTCACTTTTAAATTGTGACTGCAACATATCAGATAAGGCATTCTAGACTCTCTTCCTGCCTCTGACACAGACTTTGTAGTTGCATTAAGCAAATCATACGAAACTTAGGAAAATACCATGCTTTTCATCCATTCATGTTTTAGCAATAATGTTTTCCTCGTGTTGCTGCAAGCGGCTATGGAAGGGAACAAAGAACCATGTTTGCTCTCTTCAGATATAAATGCCCACATAAAAATCACACCCCAGCAGCACCCAAGAGACGTGAGGAAGCCAGTGCAGAATGCGCGCTGTGTTCTCATCCGCCAGCAACTTCTAAGGACAAAAAAAAAAAACGCCATAAAGCCTCTCATTGTTTAGAGAAGGGCTGGACACAAGCACTCCCTGTGTTACAGTAACAGGGTGGTGTATGCTTGAGTACGCCTGCACAGTTCCCTGTTTGATGGGCCCTTCTTCTGTCATTCTGCACCAGAAGCTCAGGCTGGGGGGTTTAAGTGCCATAGTTACGATTACAAAAGCATTATCTACAAAAGGTGAACATGTAAGTCTTCAGCTAAGGAGAAAGTGGGAGTTTTAACTGGTATGGACTTAACACTACAGCACAATAATTGCAACGGTAAGGATGACAACACCATGGTACTGCTTTATTGCTGGTGGCCTTCAGCAGGTGCTTCCACTCACTGCACACCTCCTCCCAGATGGAGAACATCGGCAGAGCACCCAGGTCCTGTGGGCCACCTACTGCTGCCCACCATCAGTGGGCTGCTGCCAGTGGATGCCAAGTCAGTGCCCTGCAGTCTGAAGTCACCACTGTATTAAGCAAGTAAAGCTTCTACCCTATAAAAAAATGAAATAGTCCAATACGACAACTTGCATTCTCCCATGTCAGAGACATGACAGTTATGTCAATCAACTGTTAAGCAGTTTCTTTCTTTGGCCATCCCTGAAAAAACAGCTGGAAAAAAAAACTTGTTACAGAAGAAACACCAGAGATAGCAAGAATGGACTTGAATTTTTTTAGTCAAAGGAGAATGCCAGAGATGCCGGTACTGATTAAACTTTAGTTCTCCTCTCATTAATTAAAATTTCTTATTATTCATTAAAATCCATTACAATTCTCTATATTAATTTCCATATCACCAGGAAGAAGAATTCTTCAATTTGCTATATCAAACTGCAAACTTGAGACAGCCCCTGCTGCCAACCCCTGCCCCACTGCTGAGGAGCACAGGGCCAAGCAGGTCACACCACCACAGCCAGCAAGCAAACACCAATGTGTCACCTCCTCTCACCACTGCAAGGGCAGCTCCTTCACGAGCACAAGCACCAACGCTTGTCATGGCTGATCATCGCCAGGCTCCTAACCCCACGCATGAAATGAGCCGGGGGGGAACCCGCTGGATACCTCCCGCTCTGCTGAATCTCTCTTCTTCAATGCCATCAATAGGTTGTTCCCACTGTCACTTGTGGGCAAGAGGCACATGAGTCATCCATCCAAATCTCCACTTTGCCTGCTCAAACCTGTCCAAACTTCAGGGCACTGGTTTGTCTTCCAAGTTTAACAGCACAACCCACATTGCTTAAATGGTAAAAGAACACCTGGAAATCACCTTAAACAGAAGATACGAGTGATCATGGCCCAACTTGCTTAGCATAGTCACAATCCAAGTCTCACAAGACAACCTGCAACCTCACATGACGTGCCCAGAACAAGCCTCCTAAGACCACCAGTCTTCTCTGGACTGCCTGCAGCAGCCAGAGGTGCCACAAAGCAATCCCTTGGTGCAGAAGCACATCTGGCTTTGAGTAGAAGACTCCAAAAATCCCCAGAAGAGCCACCGCCTCCAGCCTCTTTGTGGCAAGCTCAGGACACAAGGGGAGATTTCTCTTTGGAGCACCTCTCATCAACTCCTGGGAAGGGAAGGTGAAAATCAGGTGATCTACAAGAGGACAAAAATTCTGTGTTACCTGGCCTCACGTTCAGGAAAATGTGCTCCGATATTTTCTCAACTCCATTGTGCTTTGCCAAGCACTGGTAGCAGCCCTTGAATGACCTCTGTACGTTCTTTATAATGATGCCTTTCTGTGGATTGGGGATGAATGTCATATTTTTGGGGAGAGGTTTGCCGTCACATTTTCTCAGGGTGAAATTTGAAACATCTGGATCTGTTAGAGGGCACACCAGCAGGATGTCACTGTCTTCTTTTCCATAGATCAGAGAATCAACAAGGAAGAGCACATTTGGATCTGTGAAGAAACACAAAGACCTGTAAGAAAATCTGACATTGCAGAGGGAACTTTTGATAACCCTAACTCTACAACTGGGCACTTACATCAAAGAAAGTTTTACATCTAGCCAGTAAAACTGAGTATTACCCAATTCATGTTTACCAAGAGACATTAACTTTTGTCTTAAAAGAACAGCACAACAGGAGATGTGCAGTAGCATTCAGTACCAGACACACTAAAGAATAATGTGCACTAAAAATAATCCTACCGCTTTTTTATTAGGGGATGGAAATTTTTTGCCTTTTGTAGCTCCAAACCCCCACCATCCACCCCCAGCAACAGTAAACAGATTTTCACAGACCATTAAAAGTAATTTGCTTTTAGCTTGTGGCAGGGCTGTAAGGTTTCATGCCCACAGGAGGATTTTGAAGAAATTTATGAGCAAATGGAAGTTGAAAAGCACCAAAATTATGGTTTTCACTTCTGTAAAACACATAATCTAAATGAACACACATTGCTACCAGAGGAAGCACCAAACAATTTCTCTCTCTCTCCTCCCTGAAACCAGGGGTATTTTTAGCCTCTGTAGAAAAACCTAGGCATACAAACAGCGTATCTGATTGAAAAATCATCATGTAATCTTTCACAAGAAAACTTTTCCAAAGCATTTCATCTTGGCCAACCACAGTACACAAACATACAGTAATTTAAACACTTCTACAAGGAAAGTTGAAGCCCATGATAGCTGATGACCTTGAAATGCTAAGAACCTGACCATTAATAGCAAACACAAAAATAAAAGGTGGTGTGGTTACAAACACTCTGTAAAAGCGTACTTCAGCTCCCATCTGCACTCCCTACAAGGTAGCATGAATTAGAATTGTAGAAACAGAGGAAAAAGTTTTCTTTCTTTTTGCAAACTGGCCTTGTACACCTTTAGTGGCTAGAGATCAACAAACCACGACTTAACAGAGAAGACTGAGAGAAGTCAGTTAAAATAACAGATAATATGCATTTGGTTTAAGACAAGACGTATCAGGCTGAATATAACGCATGGGGCATTTAGGTAAGCCACCAGAGAATGCTCTGTATCACAAAGGTTGTTCACTACAGAATGGAGAAGTTAGTAGCTGGTTTCTAGGTGAGAGTGAGAATGTAGTTTTAGCCCCTTCTGATACTGCTGCCCAGGAAGAACCCACAAACTAAAACCTTTGAAGCATCAGTCTAGATCTAGAGAATGGAGACTACTAACAGAAATAGAAACGTAAAGCGTGTCTGAGCAGACCTGAAATGTGACGTTTTGCACACAGAGATACACAGAGAAATGCTACAAGTAGCTGTCACTCCTAAGCTGAAAGACCACAGACTAGAAGAGCTCATCTAAATGTCCCTGCTCACAGAGACTTAACTGATGGGTTTCCTCACAGTCCACTTCCTCCCCAGTACAGACAGAGCCAAGATATCTTCACTGTACAGAAAGCATGGCTCCCTAAGGAAAAAAAACAGATGTTTTTGAAAACAGAAGAAAGGAACAAAGACCTATTTCACCAACAGCTGAACCTGCAGGGAAGGCGTTGTTGGGTTATCAGAATCACTGAGGAGCTCTCCTCCCATCTTCCATCCTCCTCTGGAAGGGAAACATCATGCTCAGATGACATGAAAGGATTTGCGATAGGGAACCCAGGCACATAGAAGGCTGCTTATAGTCATGTTCTTTCCTTCACAGCTTTCCACCCCAGGTACACATTGGGAAGCACTTGCCTTCTGGGCATACCTCATCTTTCCAGCACAAATTGTGCAGGTGCTTATCATCGCTCATGCCTGAAAAGACTTGAGGTCAAGGGATTTTTCTCTCTTATGAAGGTGTCTGAACTAGCTTGATCTTCATTGAATTTATTTGGATAGGGACACAAACTGCTTCTGTAGACACAACACAGGCACTTTCTGCTAAAGCAGAAAAGTGAAAGAGGTACATGTCTAAAGTTTGTCCACACCACGTCATCCTTGATCACAGAAACACAGAAAACTCATTGTTAGTAGATCCAGACCAGCATAAGAGATAAACACCTGCCATACTTTATGTGCTACTTGGGATTGCACAGGACTGAGGCTGACTGAAGCTTCTAGAGCTTTACTCTTGGTCTTGTTTTCTCTTCATTCCCAGCTTTACAAGCAGAAAGTGTATGGGGTGCTTGTGGCAACAAGCAGCTGAGCTCATGGCACCATCTTCAAGGTGTCATAAGATGTCATTGAAACACAGCTATAAAGGCTGCCCTATTGCAAAATGATGCCCACCATCACAAACATTTATTTTACTGCCCAGAATCTGTCAAGGTGAAGCTTGCAGATTTTTCACACGATCGAGACAAAGAAGCTAACAACACATTACACGAGGGCCACACAGCTTCTCTGATGTTTTGGTAATCATGCTCAGCGGGAGTGTTGCCTACTATCCTAAGGTGAAGGAGTCATGTGAGTAATGGAAGACACAAATGTATCTATGATCACAGCTGTCTTGGATAATTACCATGACCTTCAGGAAAACAGTCATGGAAGATAAAGTCAACAATGTTTGTCATGTATGGATAAAATACATGCCAGATTTCCTTTGGTCATAGTCTCAAAGAAACACAAAAGGTCAAGAAAAATCATTCACGGTAGCTGCATGGCTATTTGGACAACTCAGGGGCTTCTTAAAGTTGCGTGCTCAGTATGTCAGATATTTTCTCTTGGGAAAATACTCCTCACTGTGCTGTGCCGGTATCTCCCGGCCTTGCCTAACAACCTTGCAGTAATTCCTAAAGGACTGGCAGGGTGCAGGGGAAGCTCTTTGAGGCAACCCCCATTGGATGAGGAATGCTATCTCCAAGAAGGTGGAAGCTGTAGGACTTCTTTCCGTCAACAGGGAAAAAAGATCACCGGAACCATGTGAAGCAGAATCAAATCAGCTGTCTTCCTTACAAAGGAAAAGGGAATGCTAGACATGGTAAACTGGCAGCTTGAGGACAGCTAATGAAGCCACAGATCAGGAGCCAACAAAAGAACAGAAGAAATCTGAAGAAAACACTGGACAAAAAGGAAGGATTATGAAAATGTGTCAGAACAGCGGTATTTTTTCCCATCTGAGACATTTCTGAGCAGACACGAGGTAGATCAGGAGCTAGAGGCAGAGGAATCATTTGCTGCCTGCTGGTCTAACCCTGAGAGCATGGCCTCAAAAAGACAAATCCTATAGCTAACTGCCTCAGTAAATCAAGAGCTTGGGATCAAACCTTACATGACTCCATACTGATGGATGGCATTGAATTAAAAAAGACATTTCCATACATGCTGCTTGTTTCCTCACAGTACAACTGACTCACACAACTGATTCAGGTCACTTGACTAGCTTCTAGATAGAGAGCTCTGGCATAACATCTCACCACAAAACAACAGGGATGTAAAAAGAAAGTCATCCTGAACTTTGCTCTGGTGAAAAGGCCACCGCAAGCAAAGCTGGGAGCAAGTTTTCTTTCTGCTGGACAGGGAAGAAGTTTTCTCCTATCAGACTGTGTTCTCCCCCTGTGCCTCAAACTCATCTCCTCCTCCAGCATTTATTGTCCTGTTATTTTGGGAGTAAGAAAGTGCAAGGGAAGCAAAAATAAAGCCTTCAGTAATATTTACCTTTAACAAATACATAAAAAGAGGTGACAATACTCCCTTTGCTTTTGCATATGTATCTGCCTATGTCTCTGATTGTTGCATTTTTCGTGTACCACTCTTTCTCATTGGAACTCCTTGTTTTTGCAGATGGGTCCGAGTTCTGGAAATTCCAAGTCACAGGTCCATCCTCATTGCACTTCAGCCTTAATTCCTCCCCTTTATTCACAACCAGTGAAGATTCTTCATGAGGCAGTGAACCACCTAAGAAAAAAAAAAAAGCATGAAATACAATGCCTGTCAATACAATGCTCTTTTTTTTCTGCAATGAAACTGTTATTTATAGTTATATATATGCAGTTAATATTTTTGGAGTTGTTTCTTAAAAGTACTAAGCTTCAATGGCACTCTGTGCAATTCTACAGACACCTTTTGTTTTGTAAGACCTTCTGCACACACAGCAAATAACCACTGCAGATGGAAAGTGGCCTTTAAAAAGCCATTTGAAACTAGTTTCAGATGCACCAGTTCCTGCAATGGTTTGGCTTCTGAATGGGAACAGACCCAAGCTATTTAAAAATTAAATTCAAGAACATATGAGCCTGATTCTACATGGCAGCACTTTTAATCATTCTTTGTCATTTACTCAGTATGTTGCCAAGAACTAAACTTTTCTTGCTCAACAGTTATCTTTTTTTTTAACTGCTCTCTCGTACTCAGAAGCTCCAGTCACACATTTAGAAAAGTCCAGTTTAATGAAGAAACCATCACATACTTTCCACACTTTCTTTTGTTGAGTTAGTAAATTGTCATTTGTTAAAACAAACAAACAAACCATGTGAAATATCTTTCAACCTTCCATCCCAACACTACGAAATTATTGTCACTGAGGCACCAATCTCCCAGTCACTAAAGCTGCTCAAAAGTGAGCTCTTACCACCTCTTTCACTGAATATACCATAACACAACTTTTTAAAAGTTCTCACAAAATAAAGCTGTCTAAGATTACCAGCCTCAATTCACAATTCCCAACCACCTCCCAGTTTACACTGTGTACTTGGAGAAAGAAGCACTTTCAGTCTTCTCTGGCTCCATTATTTAGATCAGTCAAGCAGGGGTTTGCTGTGTTAGCGTAGCCCGACAGGAAAGTCTTAGTGAACAGGCAAAACAGAGTTCAGAGCTGAAAAAGCAGATAAATTCTTACTGCTATGTACCTGCTTGAACATCAGAATGATGTACACAAACACTGAGGTAGTGTTGAGGAACAAGCCCTTCCCCTTCCAGAGCAGCTCTTCTGTCCTATAAGCAACCCTTAGCTTACAATAGGTGCCGTTAGCTAATGTCTCTCTCATTTGAAGCACAGCTGTGCAAGACTGTACAGCATCCACATCTAGAAGCAGAGTCACGCCACTGAAAACACTGTCTGCATTCAAAAACACTCTCTGGGGCTCATTTCAGAGGCTGAATTTCCCTGCCCACACAGATAACAACAGACGTTCAAGCAAAACAATCGGATAATTATTTGGGATAAGATTATGTAGTCCAGACTTCATTCACTTATCTCACAGCTTTAGTTGTTCTTAACGTGCATACTGGAGTGAGACCAGGTCAGGTAACTGCTCCCCTTCCTGACCAATCCAGCTAGGACAGAGTGGTAAGCAAAGGATGGTCAGACCACCTGCACAGTCTTTGTGGACTGGGTTTTGCAGGGAGCCCTCATTCTCTCCCCACCTTCCTCTGATTAAAATTTATTTATGAGTGCTCAACCCAACAGGCAGTTATTTTTCCAGCGCCACCAGAAATTTTCCACATGAATTCCACTAACCCTGCATATACATTTCCATGACTGAACGCATGAACAAGTATCCTAGAAATAATAATTGCCGGAAAAAGGCATAAAAAAAAAATCACTTTTAATTTCAAATCTGCCACCTCAAAGTGCAGGTGTGAGCCTGACCTGTGGCACAGCAGCTCGACCGAGGAGGGTGAAAGTCCAGCATCTCAGGAGTGAAGGTCCCAGCCAGCAGTGGCTTTGCAGACAGGAGAGCAGGAAAACTCCCCGGGCAGAGGGGGCCTGAGAGCAGGGTAGAGGCAAGGAGCCCTCTGATTTGCAAACCCCTCAGATCAGAGCCAGCAGCTTGCAGCACCTGAGAAGGCAGAGGGCAAAGACCTCTGAGAAGGTCTCATGAAAGACTACGAAGGTCCTTCATAGGGATCTCTTTAGAAGACTTCCCTGCTGTTTCCCACAGGCCATTGGGTACTTCCAGTGACAGCTGACACGAGCTGCACAAAATACCAGAACCGCAGAGCTGTATACCCACTCTGGCACTAGGTCCTCACGCCGCAGCCGTGAAGCAAACACCAACGCTGCCCCTCCTCACGCCACGCAAGGGCAGCCCTCTTTGATGAGCACAAGGGGCGATGCTAGCGGTGGCACAGTGTCATTCTGCTCCTAATGCCACGCATGAAACGGGGGGGGAACCACACCAGCCCGCTGGCCCCAGCCGTGCCCCTCCTCCAGCAGCTGGATGCCTCTCTGAAACCGCCAAGTTGACCACTGCGGTCCTCATCCCACACTCCCCGTGCAACAACCAGCACCCCGACGTGACACCCTGGCCACATGAACAGAGATGCACTTGCAGCAACAGAAACAACGCAGCAAATGTTTGCACAGGCAACTGATGCTCCCTCGCTAGACCTCACTGCAGCCTCTGCATCGCCCACACGCGTGAGCGGAGACGCGCACTCAGCTGGAGTGGGGCATAACTTCATTTAAGGAACCCGAGAACTACATGGAGACTCAACTCATCTACTTGCCCCTGAGGAAACACTGAGCCAGCCCAGCTTGCTGAACCACTCCCTTCGCTTCTCTAGGCAGTATTTATACAGCTGATCAACAACACACAGCGTGATCGCAGGCTCTGAACTGTCCACACAAAACCTGCCTGTAACGCACTGTGTTGCCAGGCATGGGGCTTCTCCTCCTTCCCAAACCCACTTGCCAGCCTGCCCTAGGGCACAAGGGTGCGTGAAGGTGAAGCGTAAGGCTTAATCAAGGGGTTCCCAGAGGTAAGTGACAGACCAGAGGCAAGTGGTGCATAGACTGAAGTCATAACCAGCCTACAAAAGCAGTGTGGATCTATCTGAACCATACACATCGTTGTGATGTGCACAAATGCTGAGGGATGCTGCAGCAACAAATCCGTCCCCTTCCGAAGACCAGCTCTTTAATCCTACCAATAACCATCAACTCACGCCCCTCTAATGTGTAGCACAACATTGCGCAGTTGGACTTGATCTGTGATATCTGTGTCCGAAAGTGGGAAACTTTTCTCAAAAAATATCACTACTTGCATTCAAAAACACTCCTTGGGGCTCCTTTCAGAGGCTGAACTTCCCTGCCCACACAGATAACAGCCACTCAAGCAAAACAATAGGATAATTATTTGGGATGAGATTATGTAGACCAGACTTCATTCACTTATCTCACAGCTTTAGCTGTTCTTAAAGTGGATTGAGACCAGGTCAGGTAACTGCTCCCCTTCCTGACAAATCCAGCAGCCAGGACAGAGTGGGAAGCAAAGGATGGTCAGACCACCACAATCTAATTACTTTGTGGTCTGGGTGTTGGGGACAGCCCTTGTTCTCTCCCCGTCTCCCTCTCCTTTATATTTACTTACAACCTGACAGGCAGTCCAACAGTGACTGTTTTTCCAGCGTCACCAGAAATTTTCCACGAGGTCCACTAATCCTCTACACAAACTCACGACTGAACATATAAACAAACATCCCAGAAATAATAATTGCCAGAAAGATTAAGAAAAACATCATTTCATATTTTTACGTAACGTTTGTGGCTTTTACCTACTCTTTTCCTTAGCATTCATCATGGTTAGGAGTTCAAATTTTCTAACATTTATTACCAGGACCATCTAGCAAACTGGGGGGTAGTTTTTACAGTTGGTAAACAACACAACAGAGCATGACTCCGTCCAGGGGCACAGAAAATACATTACATACTGGAACCAGCGAAAGAAAGGCAAAGACAGAATGAGCACCCTGTGGCACCCCACAGCAAAAGCCACTATATTTCATTTAAAGCCATCATGCAGATTTCAAGACAATCTCTTTATGATTCCTTTTATGCAGCCTACAGTTTCTCTGCCAAACAATCTAAAAATGAATTAATGCCTTGTGCAAACAATTCCCACAACCTAAAGTTTATCTGTCACATTCTGAAAACGAGGTATCTTCAAGAAAAGGAAATACCGCAGTGTAAGTACAACAGGTGGCAAAAGGAAGGACTACCAGATGTGTTCAGTGTTATGTACCTAAACATTGCCTCTCTTTAAAAGAGAATTAAAACTGTGCTGAGAAAGATGGGAATGACTTTGTATCTTCTTTTTGGAGGAATAATTAAGCAGCAGAAATCTGAGAGTTTAACTAACAACTTGTAATCCTGTGTATTAATCCCCACAGCATGTGTCCATCTGCCATCTCTTGATCTTTTCTCAGATTGCTAACGCCTCAAGTCTGAAACTGCTCCATTTGTACTGCACCTGAAGCACGAGGGTGCTCTTCCATGCTCACTGTTGCTCTTGTGCACTCCAACAACACCAATTGTAAACATATAACCATAACAATAACACTAATAACTTGGGAATCGGGTCTGTTGGCAGCCTATATACTGGGGATGGTAAGAGATCTCCAAGCGCAGAACCCCAGGGCATACAGAGTCTGCTGTCTCCTCCCAGGGCTCCATGTTCATCCCAGGAAGGACCATGATTTTACCATTCACCAGAGGGATTTTCACCTCTCTGAGCAACAGGATGGAGGAACCCATGGCTATGTCTCAGCTGAAAATTCCCAGGTGTGGGTCAGATACAGAGAAAGGATGCATGCCGCCAGTCTCTCCCTACCTCTTTATGTCTTAGAAAAGGAGATGAACCACAACCTCATTATTCAGCTGAGTGTCTCAACCTCAGTGAAGCCCACCTGACCACCACAGGGACCCCACAGGACAAGGAAAAGAGAGGAAACCCATCCTCTGCCCCCATGGCTCCTGCGGACTACCAGGGCCAGATAATCGTACTGTTCTCCACGGTCCCACCAAGAAACATCCAACCCTCCCCATGTGCTGCATAGCCAGAATACCACACTAGGGCTCTGGGTGACCCTCTGGAGTTGTCCTCAAGGGCAACCAGCAGGTAATTATAATATGCTAGCAAAACAAATTGATAATAGCAAATACTTAATAATTAACAATGTAAAAAAAAAAATACCCATAAAATAAATTGCAAAGCTCAGTCAGACAGCCCATTTTGGATATTCTAAATCTGTGTCCCACAGCCAAAAAGAGCCGCTACCCTAGCTTCTCCTTGTAAAATAACAAATTTGAATTAAAAACTACAATGCTGGGATCACTCGTGAACAAGGCCGGGTAACTGAAAAAAGAAGCAGAATACATGAATATATTACAAGCAGTTTCCTAAGCCCTAAAAATGGAGGGAGAGGGAGGAAAGAGGGGGAGTACAGCACTGGTGACTTCTGCATGCAGAAGGAACATCTGGAAAACCAGGCTGGAGGAATTAGAAAATGAAACAGCTCTAGATAATACCGATAGGAAATGCAGGTCAAATTGCAGGGATATGATTAAGGACAGCAGAATGTTCCTGCAACAATTAAGGGATGTGCAAGCAAAAAAAACTTTGGCTAAGGAGTGCACCATCCTGGGAAAAAAAAGTTTTGCGTGGGAGTTTTTTCAGCTTCAGCCACGATGCTGCTGTAGCAGGGGAAAGCACATCAGGTGCACATCCCCATCACGCTCATAAGCAACTGGAGATCGTCTCCAGCTGCCAAGCAAACAAAGGATGTGGACTGCCATACAATAAGATGAAGAGTCAAGTGGTGTGGATTTTATTCCCAGCTCTGCCACAGGCTTCCTGCAAAACCTTAGGCCAGCAGCTTAGTACCTCAGTTTCCTTCTTCAACTCTTATCTAAACATTAAAAGGAACAAGAAGTTTGTGGCAGCTCTATAACACAACAGACTGTTTTCAGAGCAAAAACAAGCAAACAAACAAACAAACAAGAAACAACAACAATAAAAACCTGTGCTTTATCCTACCCCCCTCCACATCAATCTCAAACATCTTCCAAGACTGGGGCACAGCACAGCTTCACAGTACAGCCACCACGTATGAACACCTCATTGTAAGGACCCCTAATCTTCCTATCGTCATGCTGTGTTGTTGCTTAAGGAGCCCCACGCGCACATTTGGAGACTCAGCCGGGCTACGGTAGCTGCAGGTGGAGCGGCACCACAACAGCAGTGCGCTCCCTGGGCTCTGTGGTGGCCCTGCACAGGCTGGGCTGTCCCTGGCCCCACCTTGGTGCGTGCCAAGGGCTGGCCCAGCTTGGGGTCTCCTGCCCTCAACACCAAGACCCCTCAGAAACTCCTGGACACCAAAGAAACCAGAGATGGCTGATGCACCACCACTGCCAGCGCACAAAGAACATCAGCTTCCCCCATCACCAGGCCCTCCAGGGCGATACAGCCCAACCTCCAGCTCGGATTCAAAAGACAAGCCTAGACAGTGATATGAGGACTACAGCTGTACCTTTTGTTCATTTCCATCCATGTGCAACTCCCTCCCACCCCATAAAACCCCACTGGACAGCATCTCCCCTGTCTGTAAGACGTGTGTTCTCCTGCCCAGTCTCAGACCATGAGTTGCAAGGTAAAGTGGCTGCAGACAAATGGCCGCTGACTCAAGCTGGTGCCTGCAAGATGCCGAGCAGCACTGGGAAGCTAGGCCAGATCCTGGAAACAGCCACTGACCAAAGTGCTTGCTGTAGCCAATAGTTTGGGCATCCCTTTGAACCAAAAAGGTCTTCCCTGCCATCCATAACCTGCTAAACTCCCATCCCGACCTTTCTGCCAAGCCCAGAGGACTGGCACTGACCTGCCAGCAGGTTCATCGCTACCTCACGAGAGCAGGTCCCTTCTTTCTGCCTCTCCCTGGGCTGGGAGGCACTGCAGGGGCATGGTGGTTCTGGGCTTCTGCCTCTTCCCCCACTGACTTTCGTGTAAGATTGTAGTGACTGGATACACTTAGACTACTTTATTTTCACTGTCTGTTCATTCTGGGCACTTTGTTTCAAGGGATATCACACAGACCTCACCGCATTTTTCAGTTTCTCATCTACAATAACATGAGAGAGCAGAAACAAGAGATAGGCTTTATCAGTTAAAGTAGTGGCACTGCTGTAGATGCAGTGGTCTAGGGATATCAGCAAGACATGGCTTGCAGGGAGGTAGTATCCTCTTTCAGCATGCCCAGTATTGCTGGAAAAATGAACATGTTTTCAGACACACAAGTCTCCCGTAGGTCTGAAAGAAGAGCAGAAGCAAAAGTAACTCTTTAACTTTAGTGCAGAAGTCACAGACAGAAGCCTGTCCATTTTTCTGTACATTATTAGTTGGTCTAATTGAAGAGTATTGCCTTCCCAACTCTGTCTCTTATTTGTTAAAGCCACTATGCACCTGACGTATGCTACTGTGGAGCTGAATTTAAGACCATTTCAATTAGATTTTTTTTCGTCCTGCCATTTTACGTCCCAAAAAACCACATAAGTATAAAACTCACATGTTAATCACACTAAAACAACTTTAATTTACTCTGGTGTATAAAAATCTCCCAGATTTTTCAAAGGAGAGATGCTATCATATGCTTACTTGTTTTGCTCCACTTCACTAAACAGACACTCTCCCTTATGCTAGATGAAAAGTTTTGCGATGGCAAATGTCAATTTTCAATGATTTGATCTGAAAGCTACATCACATACCACTGCAGCTATGCTGGGGGGAAAACAAGGCTAGCAGTATACCCTCTTACTTTGCAGAAGAAACCATCCACACCAACACGCAGGTTAGTGTCTTCCTCAAAGATGTAGACCAAAAAAGACCAAAGACATGATTGTTCCTCACAAGCATCCCTGACACTCAGCATATATGAACACCACAACTCCTTGCTGATAGAAAAACTGACCTGCCCCTCTGCCTCAATTTCACCTTGGAGAAAAAAACTAGGAAAACTAAACTGCCAGCAAGCATGTATTATAGGGTCTAGACTGATTAGGCTGCCCTGCAGACGCCAATGTTTTGTTCCTAACCCATCTAACAGAGTCATTGCCGTCTGCAGACCAACAGACTCTCCAATGCTGTGCGTTTCCCAAGTAGAAATGCTCTTCCCAGCGGCTGTGCTAGCAATTGCTCTGAAGTTTTGGATCCTCAGAGGCTCCAAGTTACAAAGCAGAAAAACAGGAGGGAGGATGAACAGGGGCTTTGGTGTTTACCCAGCTGCGTGAGGGCAATCACTGTCTTCTCACGCAGCATCTCCCCTGCCCCAAACCCTTCACCCAGAAGGGGAAGGGGGGCAGCACAGGGGCACTGGGGAGGGCAGGAGGTGGGAGCTTGTCAGCCCAGTGCTCAAAGGAGCAACCAAAGTGACTTTTTCTGCAGCCAGTGTAACGGAAAAATGGGTATCTCCCAACACAAAGAGCAAGTGTGGAGCCAGCCGATTCCCACCCATGGCAAGCTCCAGAGAGGAAACAGAAGGACCCTGAAACAAAGGTTGTCTTTATCATCCGTGGAGGCACGAGCAGGGAGGAACCACAGGGGCAGCTGGACCGGGGCAGCGAGACACCCCTGCCATGCCACCCCCCCTCTGCAGTGACACCCCACAGGAAGGCTTCAGCTCTGCGCCCTGGGATTGCTCTTACACGGATCTGCACCGCTAAACATCTCACGCCCCGGGAGGGCGCTTCACAGGACAAACAAAAAGCACTGAAAACAGCTCAGACAACTGAGAAGACACCCAGCTACATCCAAAGAGAGGTCACCCGCCCTCCGAACGACATGTGGTTAAACAAATAGCAAGCATCGGGGCCAGGTGGCAACACACCGGGGGCAGAAGACAAATCCTGCCAACACTCCAACCCCCTGCAGATGCCACTCTCCAAGAGAGACATTCACAGGACCTTCAGGCAGGACAAGCGTGAGCACCCGGGCTGACCCCCTGCTTCTGGGCGGAAGCCAGTATGTTCTCCTGGAGAGTCAGCAATTAGCAAATGCAGCTAATCATACTTTGCTTCCTTATTTCAGAAGCAGGCTGAACAGACCAAGCTCTGCGCACGACCTGCAAAGCAAACACACGAGAGCTGGCTTACAAGCTACTGCAAAACTTGCTCCAGGCAGAAGGCCGGAGGAAGTAACTGCACCTTCCAGAGGCAGAAGATGCACACTCCTCTTCCCTTAGCTTTGTTTTTCCTTGCTAGAGCGAGGAAACTCAAGCCATGCAAGCAGGACACTTTTCCTGCCTACCAAGCCCCTTGCCCTTTCTGATTGACCTGACTTACTCTGCTAATACAGCTAGTAGAGGCATTTCCCAAAGGCAGACACAAAGCTAAACGTAATGCTAGTTCAGCACACGTACTAAATGGCCACAGCAACAGCAAACACCATGCTCCTCTCCATGGTTGCATATGACACCTGCCTGAATATTCTTTTTCTCGGAAGTCATGGTTTTGGGGCTTTTTCTTTTTGTAAGAGTACTATATGCACTACAGCAGTCCAGTCACCATTCTTGAAGCACAATGAGCAACAACCTATTCTAGGTGATTAACCCATTTTATTACAGCATGTTGACACACTGTGGTCTC
The DNA here is from genome assembly GCA_013399475.1 of Chauna torquata. Lineage (NCBI taxonomy): Eukaryota > Metazoa > Chordata > Aves > Anseriformes > Anhimidae > Chauna > Chauna torquata. The sequence continues at coordinate 21,327 of VXAL01006235.1, forward strand.
CTGCACCCAAACTTCCTACCACAGAAGGAATCTACAGGCAATGTGTTCATGAACAAAACTAGACTTAAGTTTTTAAACACGAAGAATGGTATGAGCTTAAAGCAACTACCTGCTAATTCTTATTCAAAGTAAAATTACAGAGGACTGATAAATAAATATGTGTACACACATCTAAGTAGGATTTACAGAAAAGAGTAATTGCTTGCCACAACACTTGTCAGCTTTGAGATTTATATATTTAGACTGATCCTTACTTCTACAGAAATAGTTCCTTTTTTCTGCTCTAATCTCCAAAATTACTTATTAAACAGCTGTTCCCAGTTTTTGCAGCTGCTAGACACATAAATAAGCAAATTATAAAGTAAGTATGGAGAACAATTAAAAGGAATCATTAAGTGCACTATTACACCAAATATTCAAATTCAGATGTCATTCATCCAGTCTGTTTCTTTAATAGCTTTTTCGTCTCACTTCTCGTTGCTGACATTTACATTAAAAGGTGCAGTATCTTTCAACTTCATTTTGAACGAATGTTCATTGTAATGAACAACATGGGCTTGAAAGCATGTTTTCTGAAATTCAGTGAAAAGGTAGTTTTAATGAAGATAAGTGAAAAAACTGGAGAAAAGTGAATAGTTTTGCAATCTGAACTAATGCCTATTTGGAACAGGCTCAACTGAGGAAGGAGATGTAAGACTTTTGGCAATTCAAATTATAATTATTTCAAATCTTGGCAGTAATTTTATCAAATAGTATCAATTTCATTAAAAGGTGCACTGGTAATCATCTGCATAAGGCCTCCACAGGGGAAAATATACCAATAATTGCAGAATTATGTTATCATTGCTCTTATGATGGACCACATTAAATACCACAAAGAGGAGCATTGCTTTTCACTTTCTCTAAATATTTAGTTCAGTACTTTTTCCTAGAAGATTACAGCAATAAATAAGAATTTCAGATTAATAAACATGTTCACCAAATTTTGCAGAAAAGGCACAGCTATTTTTTATGTACATCTTATATTGTATTCTCTTTTCCCTCACTGAAAGAACTGACAGAATCACAAGAAAACTTTTGTTTCCAGTGATAAGGTAGGTAAGGTATTTATATAGCTCTATTACTGCAGTACAAGGCATTGCATCACACGTAATGCACCCACATGGCGAATGGATACATTTGAGAAGCAGGTTTTGGAGTATTTCCATATTTGTCCATATCAATTGATTTTATCCATTCAGTCATTTTTAATAAGCCTGAAATAAGTTAGATTTCCTTCGTTTAACTACTGCACAAGCTTTGCTGCTAATTAGGATGTGAAAAAATTCTTGTAAAAGCATTGTCTTACAGACAATACCAAATCTAATACACATAATTTTAATGAGGGGCACAATCTTAGAGAAATATTCTTACACATGCCTGCTGAAACTATGACTAGGAGGACTTCTGGAGGATTCACTGGCAGGTTCTTCAGAACCTCCTAGAGCGAACAAATCCAGCCTCAGGTAATCACGCTAACACCCAGCAAGATCTGTCAACGACGACATCTTGGAAGTGCCTTGAATATAGAGACTAGGATATATTTCTGACAATCCAGTTTCGTTTCTCAAGTCTTCTTCTGTCAAGGAGATACAAAGCTCAGCTGTTTAACATAATCTCCAGTGTCAGCAGAAGCCCTACATATATTTTGCTTGCAAGTTGTACTTTATTTCCCAGTTTATTCATTAACAGCCCTACCACAAACTGCATACATAGCATGCACATAGGTAGCTACTTCCTGAAACTGTTGTCCTTCCTACCCCAGAAGAGATTAATGGACGTGCATGAGACAGCATCCTGCTGTGAATACGGTTTGAATACCTCCCTAAGCAAGGAATCCCATTTCAGTATCTTTTTGGATGTTACCTAGTTTACAGGAGACCAGAAATACAGAGTTTATTTCTGCTCCTTCAATCTGACCTCCTTTATTGTGCTGCATATCCCAAATCCTAGGCATGATGATATTAGCATTACTGCAAAGTCAGCAATTTTATATATAATACCTGGAAGTCAGACGTGCTATGGAATAGGAAACTTCAACAGCTTGTGTTACAATGAACGCTACTGGGAGGAAGCTTTTATTCTGTTGAAGATAACACGATTTCTTTTCAAAGTTAAAAAGTTATGCTCATCCAGGCATAGAAAGCACTTCCATGCCATATAAAACAGCAAACAAAGAGGCCGCAAAAGTAAAGAAAAGAACCAGACAGTCACTGAGAAGCAGAAACTGAATGTATCAGCACTAGCTGCTAGTGCAGGAGAGCATCTACAATTCTAAGGCATAAAACCAGAACCGTTTCCAGCAGAAACAACACATTAAAATGCCTATTTATTTTAATACTACGTTAAAAGTAAAAATGCAGTATTTTATAGTGCATATTTTCCTTTTAAAAAGTAAAAATATTCAAAACTAATTTTGAAGCTACAACATAAATTAAAACTTACACCTCCTATAGTCTTTAAAAATTAAAGGCAAAATATTATTCAAGCTTTACATTTGCTGCCAACATTTTAAAGATAATAAAACAATTGAATTGATGGAAGTCAGTAACTGAGCACCTCCAGGCAGGTTGTGCTGCAGTGATAAACCAGTCTTTGGCATCTGGGGTTTCCTTGCAAGTGCAGAGAAAATATTTTCCTTCCTTCGGTTCATTCAGTACAACTCAATTAAGCAACTCCTCCATTCAAAAATGAGCTACTGATCAGGAGTTGAAAAAAATATATGGATGTTTCTTTCCATTTCCATTCTAAGAATAAAAAGAGGATGAGATCGACTAGTTCTGAAATTTTTGCAGCATAGTGATTAGAAACCGCCAGTTTTGACTACAGATAGGGCTTTCAGACATTAATTCTTTATTTCAAAACATTTCTCAATGAGTTTTTTCTTTGGCATTGGCTGGTTTCTATGTGGGGCTGTTTATCTAACAGAAGAACTTTTCAGAGTTCTGGTTTCCTCCATGGTAATTGATGCAAATCATAAGTAAAAAATCAGTTATCTAATACATAAAAAATGCCAACACTTTCTGTCTTCATACTGAAACATGCACATGAAGAATCAGAATAAGTGTGTATGTAACAAGCTACATAATTGCTTAAATACATGCACAGTGATTAATCAAACTGAGTATAACATTAAGTGCAAAGGCTATATTTAATTAAAACTATCTCAACGGTAATAAAGGAGGTTAAACCTTTCTTTACAAAATGATTAAGTACAAATGCAAAACAGTTAAAATGAGGCTTACTGTTGGCTGATTTAAATTGTGATTAAAATCAGATTTACAATGCTTTGAATCAAATTGCAGCACACTACACAGGGAGATAACTATCTTGTTAAACCTGGAAGCACTGCATTTCTTATTTGGAGTCAGGCGTCAATTTTACACATCATTGCTGGAGGACACGCAAACAAGTTGCAGAGGGCTGAGAAGAACAAGAGGAGGATGAGTTACAAAGGATGCACCAAAAGAAAAGGCTGAAGAAGCTGTACTTGTTTATCATAGAAGTGTCAAAGATGTGACGTTAGACGTTAGTTGTCAATATGTAAAATGCTGTCATCAAGAGGATGGTGATCAGCAGTTCATTATGCCCACCAGAACGTGGTAAGAAAAGAACGGAATTAAGCAACAGCAACGGAGATGAGGTTAGATATCAGGAGAAGCTTTGAACTTCAACAATTAGTTAAGCACTAGAAAAAACAAGTGGGAAAATCTGTACCGTAAGTCTGTTTTAGAGCAGGTCAGACAGAAGTCTGCCTGGGAAGATCTGCTATATCTGACCCTGCTAGACAGCAGGGGACAGACCAGATGACCTCTGCAGGTCCCCTCCAGCCTGACTCTTACAGTTCTGTGGGAGCTTCCCAATATTTGCTCTGTTTCTTAGAAACCCATCTGCTGGAGTCAGGTGAATGTGTGAGAAAGTCAGATTTCATTTAGCAAAGAATGAAGTTTCCAGTCCTGAGGGCTGTGGAAAAAAAGCTTCAACACGTGATGTTGGTACACCCATTAACTCCTGAACAAAAAAAAAAGATTAAGAGAGCCAAGCGCCAGTTTTCAATCTCATGATGCTGTTCAGCAGTAACCTAGCCAGTTCTGAATGGCCTAGGTATGTGAGTAACACATAAACCAGTGCTGACTATTACACAGCTCATTTAGACCGTTTCTCACCCTCTGAAACATGCAGGCTCTGAATAGCAGGGGGATAGTTGCACAGTTTCTTTCATAACCAACTAATTTGATTTCTTTTTCCAGCATGGCTTTTGCACAAAGCTTCTCCTAGAAGTCCACTTCATGTCATGAAGAGCACAGTCACCCTGCATGAGTGAAGGTGCACTCTTAGCTTAAGACAATGACTGATGGAAAAAAAAAGAAAGGAAATGTAGGACTAACCTGGCATTTGTCAGGTTTCCAATGAACCTACAAGAGATGTGTTATGTCTGACTTTCCAATTTTCCTTCCACAGTTTTCATCTCTTCTTCCTTTAAATCAGCCCATGCTTCCTCTTTAGCACTTAGATTTACAGCTGTCATAGCTGACTAGTGAGTTCTTCTCCATATCAGATATTTAATGATTATATTACATGATTAGGGACTCAGCTGTCAGATGACATTTAAAATCATAGACTTTTAATGTTGTCAGCCCCCCAATGACAAAACTCCCTGTAGCTGATAACATTACTAAATGGTGCTTTATTTTAGTTACAGTCTCCAGGAAGGATCAGTACAGAGCAGCCTAGGAGTTGCATAGCACGTTAGTAACATCAGAAACTTATCTGTTACTTCTGTGCCTGTTTGCTGTAGAAGATAACATAACCAAGGGCCTTACATGCTGTACAAAATAATTCTGTTGTGACATTAAAATGAACACTAAAATCCATTTAAAGGTCTATCTGAAAACCTAGGTTTTCAGAATAAATCAATATAATCCCCAAGAGTAAACCAACAGCGAGATTAACATTTACTGGGTTTTCTAATTGGTATAACCTAGAAAATATGAGTCGCTTTCTCCCTTCAAACACAGATGTTTACATTCCTCTTATGCTTTTATCACTAACTGCAGCAATCTTGGCCAGTGGACAAACAATACACTTCAGTTGCCATTATGTTTGGCAAGAAGCCAATGAGACTACTGACATGCGTAAAATTACGTTCATTTATGACCTTTTGCCGGTTGCGTTGTTAAAGAGGGTCAGGCACCTTTTGGAAAATCCCTTCTAATTTCCTAAAATTCACTGAAAAAGTAAAGCACAACACTTCTGCAGTAAAATAATATACAAGAAGAATTTTAAAATCCCTTTTATGTCAAGTTCTAGTAATTTGCATGTGCATTCTCTTCAGATTTTCTTTAATAAATCTCCCAAAGATGTAACATACTGAAGTTTGGATCACCACTTTCTAATACGCTTGCTCTTTAGCATCAGATCTCCTCTTTCACAAGGGGCCACAGCAAAGACCTTAAGCTCTACTAAGGTTGAAGAGACTCATCAGGGGGAGCTGAGTTTCTGAAGGACAGAAACCAGTGCAGGTTTTTTCCTGTGCAGGGGAATATTCAGAAGGACATTAAGAAATTACAAAAAGGCAACATTTTATACTTCAAATGAGAGGGTTCTTACAGCAAATGCAATGCATTAGGACATTAGACCTCATTTCCTCTAGCCATTCTTTATACAGCTGAAAGAGACTTAAGGAAATGAGTCAAAATCCTGGAAGATGTTTGTACTACACAAAAAAGAAAACAACATCTGTAAAATAATGTGTGTCACATACGTACAGCAAGACAATGTGCAGCACTTGATCTCTGCAATGGCATTCATCCTCACAGACACAGAGCAAAAACAGCTGAAAAGTGTCTTAACCTTGAGCAATTACTGCCTCTCTTCTACAAGACCGGTATCAGATTGGATCGGTTGTCATGTATTGTAGATAAGCATATATGTTGTTGAAACAATCTGATGCTGTGCAGTTCTTGTTTCATCCAGAATTTGTTATTCCTTACCTTCGGATTACACCAGAGTGTTTACTGAAAGTTCAGGCTAGAAAGAAGCTTTCCTTCAAACTACAAATGCGTAATATTTGGTATTTAGCTTGACAGCTACAGCTATGCCTTAAAAATCTTTTCAATAGCTTGCACTAACAAAGACTTGCAGTTCAGAATACACCAGGCAGAAATGCAGAGAATACAGAGGTATCATTAGAGTCCCTCACAACAGACCAGAGAGAGGAAAGGGCAAGTTTTACTTCGAGAAACTCCTCCTGACTGTGACATGACTCAGATATTCCTCCCCAGATCTGGCCCATCCTCTGCCACTGGCTGGTGTTTACACGTGCTTAAGACATATCCTTTCTGATTCCACCTGTGTCCTGGTGCAGTGTGTCCCTGCTTGAGGTGAGTCAGGATCCTTTTAATCAATCCACAGACCTGCAAAGCAGCATTATTGCTTCAGCAGGCTACAATAGGTTTCTGTAGAAAGCCCATGGAGAGCCAGCATAACCCCAGCGTACTGCAGCTGCGCTCCTCTGTCGACGAGAGGCTCTCGCTTGCGAAAAGAGCACGTGGAAATGCCTCCAGTCTCTATGAATGGTACTTAAACTGGATGCAAATGTGAGACTCGCTTCTTGCCAAATTTATCACAGTCTTTATTATAAAGCCTGAAGAAAAATCACTTAGGCACTTGCTTGGAGAAGGTTCCTGGTTGTAACGGAAGGAAAAGAGTCAAGTATTGAGCAATCTGACGTTTCCATTCTGCTCCTGGCAGTGGCCTTGGGCCACATGTATGTGCCAGAGAATCACACTGCTGCAGGGGAGGGAGGAAAAAAAGACAAGAGGAGAGATGGAAATGGGGGAGTAGGGAGGGCAGCATATTCAGATGGTTTGAGGGGGTCAAGGCAGTGACTGAATGACAGCAATCAGAAACCTCATCAAGTTCAATCTTCCTCCTTCAGTCCTCCTCCCTCCCGGCTGATGGGTACCGGGAAGCATTATGAAAACAGACATTCTTCCCTCCGGGCACAGGGAGAGCCTCCTGTTACTCGGCAGCTGACTGAAAAAAAGGGTATGCTGATGGATGCTGAAAGCAGCCACGTCCAGTCTTCCATGAGCGCGGGATGGACATGCCGCACAGACTGGCAGAGTACTGGGGGACAGGGAGAGCCTTGGAAGAGGCCAGGAGAGGCACAGAGAAACGATCATTTCAGAAAACTGCATAAAAGGAGGACTGAGCAACCCCCAAATGGAAGGAAAAGTGGAAGCGTATGTTAGGATGCAAGAAAAACAAAAAATAGGAAGGGGCTACAGACAGATGAATGGTTTACTCTTTGAGAAGTTACTTTAAGCTTTGTTTTCTACATCCTCCTTCCCTATTTGCAACCAAAGGAAGAAGCTCTTGTCAAAAAGCCAAAAACAGATACTTCATATAAGTTTGTATATGAGTAAATAACAGGACAGAGGACAGGTCTGAATGTGGACTGTGGGAGAGCATACAGTCCAAGCGTCTAGAGTGAGGCAAACACAGAAGTAGCAGTGTCACACTAACTCCGGAGCAAGCCAGCACAGCAGATCAGCCCTGCCCTGCCTGTCACTTCTGCTGTCCCCTGTACGCCTGCCAGGACATGAGACTCCAGTCTGCAGCACAAAACTGGCTCTGAATATTCCCACACCTGTGTTATACATGTACCTGTGCAAAGGTACTTGTCTTTTTTCAACAGCAAGTCACTTATACCTGCCACACTGTGTATTTTTTGTCTACACAAGCAGGTCTAAAGTGCCCCCAAGCTGAAATGCATCCCACAAGTAAGTGTCCAGAACCAGAGGAAGGATGGAGAGAAAGGTTCCTCCTTGCCCCTCCGTACTCTCATGACCTCCAGGAGACGCTGCCGGTTTGCCAAGTTTTCCTTAAAGACAGTTTAACCATAAGAGGAAGGATAACCTTCAAGTGCAGGCAAGAAGTACACGAAGTAAAGAAAGTTGATGGGTGTTAATGAACTCAACACATTTCTGAGAGAAATTTCAAGGAATAACCCATGGGTAGGAGTTTCCTTTCCCTGCGGCCACCGCGCTAGCATTTTGCAGATGCACGTGGGCATTCTGAACAGGAAAGCCTGAATTGTCAGAAATCACTCTCTAGCTGAGAGTATCAATAAACAAAAGGGAGCAAAGCAGAAACGTTACCCAAACAAAAACAGGAATGAAAACGGTGATAAATCCGTGACTGCCCTGTCTCACGCCCCAAAGCAAAGTGCTTACACCAGAGACCCGCAAATCGCCACTGCTGTTAGTTCCTCGTATTCTACTTTTATTCGCTTCCAGCACTGTGGCCGGAGCCCTCCGCCGGCTGCTCCCGCACTGGGCGCTCTGCGAGGCTGCTCTGCGGTGGCGGCAGCAGGCGGTACAGCACCCAGCCTCGCCTCGCTGGCTCCCAGCCCTCTCTTAGCTAGGAGCAGGAAAATAACCCTTCGCGTTATCTGCTCCCGGGCTTCGGTGCGTGCAACTCCCCAAGCGCTAGCGGCCACCTCCTTGGGGCACCTGCAGTGCTCCCAGAGCCCCCTCACCCCACAAACCGTGCGACACGGCGGCTCCGAAAGCCTCCTGCAAAGTCGCCCGGCGCTGCAGCCTGACGCTGGATCTGAAGTCGCCAGCCCTGCGAAGTCAGGCCAGGGGAAACCCCTCTCTCCCAGCACGTGGAAGGGAGGGAACCTTTGCACGCATCACCCGGCACCCCAAAGTTTTTGCACGGAGAGCCCCCCCGAAAGCCCTTCTCTCCGAGGCGGCGGCTCGGCGCTGCTAAAGCGGCCCGGCTCCACCGCCCGGCCCCGCGGCGA
>VXAL01006235.1:30782-62821 GCA_013399475.1 Chauna torquata
CCCCCAAAAAAAGATAAAAATTAAAAAGGAAAAAGGAAACCCCAGTGGCTGGGTATGGCAAGCGCTGCGAGGAGGGGCTGGGGTGGGTAAGGCCTGGGGGAGGCACCGTGGTGCATGGGGGTGGTCAGGCCGGGCAGGCGGCTCGGAGGGACAGGTACGGAGCGATTTGTCTCGCTCTCAGGTCCTCGCCGGAGGTGTCACAGCGGGTTCTGTAAGCGCCAGTAGTAGCAGTAGTAGTGCTTCGCTCGCCCAGCCGAGATCTCAAACGGTGCCCGCTGTGGGCTGTCACCTATTACGGGTCAGGCAGAGCAACAGGAGTGAGACGTAGGCTATGTCCTGCGACACAACAGGAAAGATTGAAAGAGCTGGCAGGTCTGGTATGGAAACGAGAAGGCTGACAGGGAGCTTAAGTGTGGAAAAGGCTCCTACAAAGAGGATTGCGAGCAATTGTTTTTCATGTCCCTCAAGGGCAAGATAAAAAGTAATCCATTTAGTTCTCAGCAAAGAAAAAAAAAAAAGAAGAAGAAATAGCTTAAATGTTAGGAAAGCACTTGCAAAGAGTAAGGAGAATTTAGTCTACAAACGCCTTGTGGAGAAGGGGTGGTGGAATCCCACAGAGGGAGTTTTTTAAGCACGGATGAGACAATTGACAAGGAGGATCCGGGAGCACTTGCTTCTGCAGCTACAGAGCCAGAGCGGAGTTGCTCTGCAGACAGAAGTAATACAAATTGCAGAAATGTCTGCCGTAACACTGCTTTATCAGTCAGCGTCACGCACTGCCGAAGTGAAAGGTACGCAGTGTGTGATCCTGGATGGCCCAGGCAGAGGAACAGCCCGCGCTGCGCTCTGACCAGGGATGCACGGCAGCAGCGCAGCAGGCAGGTGGGGCAAGGCCCCGCACTCCGTCCGCACACCCGCAGCAGCAGCTCTGAACGTACGGAAGGATGCGGGGGACACACGGCAAAAGCTTTCCCCGTGGAAAAACATACATGTAGACTTTTTGAAACGTGTCAGTACAGATCAGAAAAGTTATTGAACGTAAATTATTCCTTTCTTTTTTTTTTTTTTCCCTCATCTTTTCTTTTTCGGTGGTGTCAGATTTTTTCCAAGGTTAATAGCACCGTCCCATATGGTCCAGCATTAGATGAAAGTCTTGTCTTATATGTTTAAAATGGCTCTCTCCATTTCTTTACTCTCTTTCATCTCTGACAGCCAGTCTCTTTTGATGGGTGAATCCTTCCCTTGCTGCAAAACGGAATACATTTTTTGTTAGGACTCTGACAATTTCAAAATCAAACATCATTTTTGAATCATATTTCTCAGCTAGGTGCTAGCCTCATCAGGTTAGTTCTGGGCAGTTAAAAAAAAATAGCTGAAATACTGAAAATTTTAGTGCACTCCAGATTTTCCAGGTTTCTTTTTGTAGGAGAAAAAAAAGGAGGGTTTTTTTTCTTCTTCTTCTTTTTCTTTTTTTTTTTTTATATAAATGCTTGGAGCATTTACAGTTTAATTTCTTAAAGATGCAAAGGCAATGCAGAGTATGCTGTGAGAGGTTTCCTCTAAAACATTATCAAGGAACATGTGATGTTGTTTTTGTGACAGGTTTCTCCCTGTTCTGCTTGATTAGTGCTATTTCAGTTAGTGGCCTGTCTTTATGTCCTGCACATCCCTGATCACATGAAGCCCAACTCGCGTGGCCCTGCATCATGTGCCTCATTTTCATGAGCATTAGCTGAATGTTAGATATCTCAAAATCAGAATGCCAACAATATTCTCCATCTACTTTGCCTGGCTATAAATACACTAAGAGGCAGACACAGGAGAATTGGCTTTAACCTTGCCACTTCATTTATTTTTAATAATCATAATGATAAACACGGTCGCCCTTTCCACCTCATCCCAATGTATTGCACTGAAAGCTGTCAGTTCTCTTGTCCGTATTCTGTTTGCATTATAGAAGAAAAAGTTTCTTAAACAGTGGATGACTCTGTTAGGTCTTTTTTCTACTGCTGTCCAAAATATGTGTGTGAGCTTAAGGCAACATGAGTCTTTACCGCATTTGCAGCCAGCCTCACATGTTCCCCTCTTCAGTCGTCACTGTGGCACCGCGGCCGTGTGGTAGGATAGGTAACACCCTCTCTTCTCATTGCCTGCTGGAACCAACTTGCAGTAGATGGATGTGCTAGAGGAAGAAGAGAGAGAGAAAGAGATCCACAGACTTTGCAGACAATGGATACAGATTTGGAGATAAAAAATTATAAGCTTGGAGAAATACATGAAACCCTCTATTTGGAAAAGTCACTTCAGTTTGAAATCCCTGAGGTGACCTAACATTTTGTGGACCAGCTCCTTCGACTAGGCAATTCACAAGGTTGCTTTTACACATCCATGCTTACTGAAGTAAACATTGCCTAGATCGATAATATTGGTATGATTAAGCCGATGTCATTGAACAACTGGTGACCTAATGAAGGACTTGCATTATTTCTGAATCCGAATGAAATTCGTTTGGAAATTAACTAGTTTGATGGCTTCAAACAGTTTATTTGCCAGGACTATGAAAACCTTTTTATTCTAAGTCTTTACAGCATAAATAATACGTGGGATCTATTTTATCTACGGCATGACATATCTAATGAGAAGAAAGGAAAATGCCCTTCTGATACAGCCAATCGGTGCCAGCTAGAAACCCTCCTGATAAACTCAGCGATAATGAATTCTTCTATAAGGCTATATGTTCTGTCTCTAAATTGCAGATTGATAGATCTTAGTCTGGACACCACCATTCCATATAAAGTGGAAGTCCTAGCATGGCAGGCAGCTCCAGAATTAACTCATTTGTGATTCCTGAAGGCTTTGAGAAATTCTGAGAAACATCTATTGATTTACCAATGTTGTTGTAAAAGCTGTCTAATCATTGGCTTAAAAGTTTGCTAAACTTCTTTAAAGTGAAAAGTGGTTCAATTTCTGCCTTTTGTGTTCATCAGAAACAGCTCTGAAGTGACGCTGTCAAGCATGTCATATGACCACCGTGCAGAAATTTATACTCATCACTCTGCTGTATCTTAATTTTAATCTGCAAAAGTGTAGCTATGAATTTTCCAAGCCTCTTTTTTTTTATTATTATTAATTTTTAAAATAGTGTGAAATTTGCTGGTCTAGCCTGTTGGCACGGCAAGGTGTATTCTGGTTGGACCTGTGTTCTAGAAGGCTTGAGGTTTCAGCATGTCCCATTGCCTTTGGTTGTATTAACTTCCAGTGTTCTGCATCCTCACACTGGAACGTGAGGGTGGGTGAGTTGAGAGAACTGGTGGGTTTGACAGGCATTTGTCTTCAGACTTCATCTGTATATAGTAGGATTTTAATGTCTTCCATGCAGTTTAACTGAAGAAATTTCTTTTATTTTTAGCAGGAATAACTCTAAAATTAATGCAGATAAAGTGGACACCTTTATCTCGTTCCCCTCGGGAATATGAGCCTTCAGACTGAATCCATTCACTCTTCCTAAAGTGGGAGGTATCTCTTATTCCCTTTTAATCCAATTTTGTAAAACACTCGCTAAATCCCATTGTGCCTGTGATCTTAAATCAGCATTGCTATCCTTGTTAATTAAAGAGTTTTCCAGCATCAAATGTCAAGAGCCTAGATACAATCATCATTGAAGCTTGAAATATATGCTGTTTTTAAAGACATCTTGCATTATCACATGCATAGCACACTATTGTAAAAACTGTCTTATCAGTATAAGCTTAAGTGGAAAATAAAGGCTCTAATCTTCATGATAGCATTTTTGTTAGTTTATAGCCTGCAATCTTACTAAGAAAAAGAGATTTGTCTTTATGAAATGCAAAGTATGGTTGTTGCCTTTATCACTTACTGCTTTACTTGCCCAGGCCACTGCTGAGAGCTACAGCTGTAGGATTCGTTTGTAAAAGTACTGTAACTCCACGCAGTGACTTAGCTTGAAAGGTCTTCTCAAGTGTTTTCTTGTCTTACTTCATTTTGTTTCTGGGTTGTTTTTTTTTTTTTTTTGAGCGAGTTTAACATATCAAAATAATTGTGGAGAAACATCTGATTTGGATTCCTCAAAAGCCTTCTTTTTTCCCAGCTAGCTGCTCTCTCTATCCTTTCCCAACCTCCCTCGTGTGGCAGCTTGACCTGCAAACCTGAGGCATCTCTTCCTTGCCCTCTCTGCCTGCTCCGAACAGGATATTAATTCCTCGGTTGCTGGAAACGTATCCAGGCTCTGCATCTTGTGACGAGAACTAACTTTGCTTACAGTTCATAAAAAATCCTTCTGTGTTTTCTCACAGTCCTTTGTTGTATCTGAAATCTAAATAAATGTCTGGAGAGGGGCTTTGTCAGGCATTTCTCTTCTGAGGCGATTATAGCCACATGAGATCCAGTTGACTCCTTGGGCATTTTTGTTGAACTGCAGCATTTTGTGTATGAATTTGGGTGTCAAATAAGAAGCCAAGTCCACCTGCATATAGACTAAAAGAAAAACATAAGACCCCCCCCTTGGTTGACCTGATATATGTCAGAAGTGTGCTTTGGAGAACAGGGAGTTTGCCATGTCTGTAATTCCCCACATAGATGAACTGAGAAGCTTGTTTGTTTTATCACTTCTTGCTTGTTGCATCACCTCTCGAAGTATCTTTGTTTACCATACTTTAATTTATCATTATCAAGCTGCGTCAGAATTTGTTTGGATCCTTTCGAGCCTTGTCTGGGGTCCTCAAAGTTCAATAGGTCCCATTTTGTTTACATCCCCGCATAGTTTACGGAAATGTGTCAGCTGCCCCTTGCTCACCTTTAAACTTGTTACTAGCCTGGGTTGTACTTGAGGGGCGAGTTGCCTCTCTGGACTCCTTCAGCCAGCGCTTCTCTCACGTGGCTGGCCTTAAGCCCTCGTCTCTGTCAGGGGGGGATCATGTGAGCCTCCCGCGCCCTCCCAGTCCCAGCTTCAGTGCCTGCCCTGCCACTCTCGCTGTGCACAGCAAGGCAGATTTGTCACAACCCTGCCACCTCGTATGGAACAAGGGTATCAGTGTCTGCCCTTAAAAACAACTGGTATTTATTAGCATCAAAGCCTTCCAGAGAAGGCGGTTCTCAAAATAGTAGACAGCCAGCACATGTGACCCACTTAATATTTCTCATAGAAAGACCAAGAAGCCTGCTCTCCCTATCTGCTTCCCCACAAAGCTTGTCGCAATATCTCCTCGGTTTTGTTCAGTTCCCAGGATAGTCACGGGCAACTGAGCTTCTTAGAAACTGAGGCGCTTTTCAGTTAGTGCATTGGTCTTCGAGGTGGTAATGGACGAAGCATCCACAGAGCTAGCAGCTTCTCCATCGCCTCTCTTGTTTGCCCCTGTAACTTTTTTTGAGTAACCCCTACTAAATTAAAATACTGTAGGGATATCCTATAGACATCATTACCCTTCTGTGTGTGGTAGGCGACCCTTAGCAAGGCAGTGCCGCAGTGTCCCAGAGTACCGCGCAGCAGGTACGAACATATTTATATTTTCGTTGCAATCTATCTTCACAGTTCTTGGTAACGAAAAGCCTCTAAGAGATTATTTTCCTATCAGTCTTATTCCATTTTCATACAGCTATCTTGTACTGCCAGAGGCCTTTGGGGCTTTTTGTCAGCTATGTATATTTGCTAATGCAGTGTATATTATAATCCACAAGCCCCCAGTGCTGATACACGGCAGGAAAAACATTCATGCCACTGGTGGAGTAAGGGGGACTTGAGGGTGCATCCCCATTTGGAAGGTCATGCCCATCACATTAGTCATCTGATTCTCAATTTTTTTAACCTGTAGAAGTGTTTTTCAGCCTTTTTGATTTGTGCATCCATAAGAATTTTCAAATTGAGATGATTCAGTCAGCTTCGGAAATTTCCATTTGCAGCCTGTTATTTAGTGTAAGTGAGCTTTTGCAGACACTTTCGACCACTTCCCCAGTGGATGTTGGCTGTCCCAGCATCCTGGGAAGGATGCCTGGAATTGTCACTTGATGAATTTGCATTTTGATGGCTTAGTTTGTCCAGACTGGATAACCAGAAATAAAAAGTCGGTTCATGAAGATGCCCAGGAATCAAAATGGTATTTGTCACCATGAGACAGGTGTTGTAAAGCCTGCTGATATTAATGAAATCATCTAGTTTTAGAAGGCTTTAGAATTTGGACCTTAAGAGGCAATATTCTGTTAAATGGAATGGCCCCTTCTCCCTTTTTCTCCTCCTGTACTGAGTTTAGGCAGATTTAGTGGGGCTGTATCAGTTTATTATACTCAAATTCAGTCAGATGAGTTTTAGGATACGTTTTCTAGGATCCTTTTCCTATTTTATCTCAGTTCTTTTAGGGAGTTGATATTGAAATGATGCATTACCCAGGTGCACAATGTTTATCTAGATGTTTCTGCACATTTTTCTGTACATATCTGATATAAACAACTGCATTAGTGTAAAAAAAATATTCTAAAGACCCCATCTATTTTTTTTTCCTGATGTGTTCAGCTGGTTCCCTCTTGTATGCTATTTCTACTCCTGAATTCAAGAACACTGCTGGCAAACCCCTAATTCCGGCTGCTGGCCCTGTATGAGGACTGTATGCACCATGGCTTGTGCACAATTTCCCATGCTCAGTGGATGCTGCTGTTAGGACGTGACTCCCAGCATCTGTACCAAAATGTGTCCTCAAGGTTCACCAGGTCTTTGTGCTTGCAGCGCAGAAGCCCTGCCTTCACTTCTGCCTGTCTTAAACCTTGCAGATATTTACACCTAACAGCCCCCCTTCCCCACCCCAGGTGCCAAAACACTTTATTAAGTGAACATAGAGCAGTCTGCCACTGGGGAGGAAGCTGGTGCCACCTGGACCACAGCACACAGGACCAGTTTTGGGCAGGAAATTATCCCGCTAAAATTGAAGTTTGGCGTTCTTTGGGGTTCACATGGAAATACACAACATCCTTTGCCATCTGCTCCTGGTTGGAAATAATGCAAATGTAGAAGTCAGGTTTTGTTTCAATTTAGGAGCCTGTTACCCCTCCAGGCGTACAGCCCTTCTTGCTGAGGGGACATGCATCCCCTGGGAGTCGACTTACACAGTTTGCAGCATGGTTTCTCTCTCAGCCTCCTTCCTGAACTACTCCTGTGTCATTCAGGCCTGTGTTTGTCCCATCAGTTTGCAAGACACTGGCTTAAGAAGGTCCCAACCCTTCTCTCCCTAATTCTGTCCCCGGCTGTGGCACTTTAACTTAAACAAAGAACTTGATAGTTCTTTGTTTTGCTGCTACAGCTATTTTGAGGAACCGCAGAAAAGGTTATTTTTCACCCTTAATCTAGTCCGTGATCTGGTTTACTGTGTGGCTTTTGCAAACAGGTCTGCTGCCAAAGTGAGGGAGGAAAGTGATGAGAACAAGCGGTGAGGAGGAACTTAGGCTGGCTTGCTGCCAAAGCCAGCCCCGCACAGGGGTAAACTCTTTTTATTCTGCAGGAGTGAGCCTGTTAATACCAAAGCAAATGCCATGATGCCTCAATCTGAAGCCAGGTGTGAAGGTACTTACAGGTGATTTCCCCATCCCAGATGGACTCCTGAACAGCCAGGGCACTTCACACAGTGCAAACCCTCCTCCTAGGGCTGGGTATCTTGGTCATCTTGGAGCTATCTCCCCTGCCTCACATCAGCTGGCCGTGTTCTGTGCCCAGCCCAGGCTGCTGCCGCCTTTATTTATCCTTACGTTAAAAGTGACGCAAGATGTCAGTTGTAGGTGCGCTCTGTGAATAGTCTCTGCTCTGTGACCGACCCTCTCTGTGCAGACCACATATGGTCCGTTGTTAACACAGATGTCAGCCCAGGAGCAGCTTGCGTACCCAGCTGCACCTCAGAGAGCGGGAGCTTTCCCCCCCCAGCTTTCGCCTGAGTTCATGTGTCAGAGAGGGGATCGTTTGTTTGGGGCTTCAGGGATGAAATTAGTGTACCAATTAGAATGTGGCGGTGGCAAATGTCCACTCATTAGTCTATGACAACGTGTGTAGTATTTATGGCAGTGGCAAGAAGTCAAATAGCATGGTAGGATAGCTCCTTTCAAAGACAAATTTAACAGGTGCTGTTTGCTGAATGTGAGTCAGAGTCTCAACCTGGGGTTAAATCTTGGGGTATTTTATATGTAGAACCTTGATGCCATGTTAATAATTCTCACTGTGCAACCACTGTACAGCTGATAAGCAGAAATATGCAGAAGTGTGGTAAATAATATTTAGAATTCCTCTTTCATCTTCTTTCACAGATGATTTCTCAGTTTCTCCAACACGATCATATGATGAAGCATGTGTCGTTTTGACCCCTGAAAGCCTGGAGGAACATTAGCATCTCAAATTCCTTTCCAAACACTTCAGAAATCCTTTCACAAACAAACACTGGAAATATCCAGAGCTAGCAACACCTCACAGCCTTTGGTTTAATAGTTGGCTGATACTATCAGCCGCCAATAAAACAAAAACTGCAGCCTATGTTCAATGCGATAACAGAGACCTGGATCAGTATGTCAAATACCCACTCATATTGTATGCATGTCATGTTGCTGTGTGCTCAGCTACATTGGCTAAAACATTATCAATTGGCAGCTCGTTGAGTTTTGCTCCTCTTAGTTCTTTAATGAAGGCAGAATCCCCACTGTAAGGAGCCAGCTGAGGCTGAGGTTCACTTGGGTCTAAGCTAGATGACAAAGGACTGTCTATATCCAGTGCAGAAACGCAGGCATCTCTGGCATGATGGTTACCCAACCTGAAGCAGGGGAGAAGAATTGCCATCTGGAGATATCTTCTCCTCAGTGGGCATCTTGACAGCTGGTTTTGACAGATACCTCACTTGTAGGTGGCTAAAATGATGTGAAAGTTGTACATGCTGTTTAGTCTCAAGGGTTAAGGGTCATTTCCTTTAGCTGCCTGAAAACAGTAAAGTGGATGAAGAAGATCGGTTTCCTCTGTAAATAAATCTGAAGCAGCGCTAACCAAGTATTTAGACATGGATTCTCCATCACAGGCACAGATCTATCCAGGTCTCGCATCACTACCAGCTACATGCTCTGCGTACCACTTCACAGTTTTCAGCTGTGGATGGCGCAGGTCTGCAGGTCCGCTTGCTCAGTGGGGCGCGGAAAGGAACCGCAGCTACCATATGTCACTGTGATTCGGGAACCCCCTAGCACTGCCCCACTGGAGACCTTCAGTGAAGTTTCTCTGTGCCACAGTGTCTCCAGCTATAAAGTGCACTGACCTCCTTTGCAAAATGCTTTGTGCTGTGTGGCTAGTGAGGGCAGCCTAAGAGCTAGGTAGTAGCCTCCGGGAGCAGTTACTGAGCACCTCCAGTGCGTGCCACATTCATTTCCAGTCTGCCTCTGGGCCTCGTTAGCAGGCTGGTACGCATTCCTCCCTGAAGCTCCTCTTTTTTCTTTGCATCAAAACCAACATAGCACAAAGGCTGCAAGTTGCAGATGCCCTCTCACGCCATTTCCCACTAATACCCTGCAAGTACTGTCATCCTTGCCGTAACAGCGACGCGGAGCAAAGAGTATTGCCAGATGCAGCCAACAATCCCAGCAAATGCCTTTTTAGGTGAATTCCTCTACTAGTGCACACTACCATGCTTAATCCTCCAGGAGTACTTGAAACCCGGTGAGAGAGAGCGTTTCTGGGCATTTGTAAGCTGGGCCAGCAGCAGTAGGAGGTACCAGAGCCTTCTGTATCCCTGCATCACCAAGATGCCCCAACACAACATATTCTCAGGCTGGTTGTGCTGCCCTGTCTGTAACTTATGCATGCTTAGCTTTCTTCCCGTAATTGTGCTGGGCAAGGGTGTGTGTGGCCAGTCAGGGAGCTAGCATAGCTGAAGTATCACTAGCCGTAATACAAAACATGGAGGTGGAGAGCAGGGTTGCATAGTGGGCTGCAGCCCATGCCGTTGTTTTCTAGGTCTTTCTTGTTTCCTAAAACTGACAACTTCTGGCTGCTGCCTCTGATAAAGTTTTCAGTTCCTTCAGCCAGACCATGGTTCCACACAGATTTTTTCATTTCCTTCTGCCGAAGATGTCTGAGACAAATTGCAGCTTCTCTTTCACAGGCATACTAAAGGAGAAAGCAGGCACAGGGAATGCTCTTCCCAGCTCATCTGCACTGAATCTCCTACAGGCGGCAGGTGCAGAGCATCCCCCAGCAGATGCACTTCGGGGCAGAAGAATGGGAGGGGAGGGAGATGGCTCCCCTAGCAGTCAGAAGTGCTACTGGATTACCTTTCCTACAGCTACAGCAAGGGTCTGGCCTCAGAAAGCTCTGCACAACAGGCAGGCAGCATTAAATGTTTCAAAAAATGATTTCCTCCTGGCCCTAGCTGTTGACTGTGCTCCAACATACAACCAAAGCGCCCGCATCCGTATCAGGTGGATGGCTGGGAGCAGAGGCTTAACGCTGCGCTTCTGCCTCATCCGCATGGTCCCCCTTGCAGGGGTTGTTACCAGAAAGCTGTCACCCCTGGCTGAATGACCTATTTACGTGGGTGCCACTACATTAAATGGCACCGCAGGTAAACCTGCCTTGGAAATGAACCATTTGTGCACAAATTGCTGGTAGACATTAGCGCATTCTTGGGTGTAATGTTTCTGAAAAGCCTCAACCTATATGTTACATTTTCCACAGACGACTTTAATTCATATTCACAGCCTGCGTTTTCCACAAGCAACTTTAATTCGTATTCATTCATAGCCTTCTTGTACTACTTGATTGACTGCAACTGGATAAAAAGGAAAATATTTGCTAACTCCTTTTTAGACAAATATGCAACAGATATAAGAAGTGTTTCAATTTTAACAAGCAAGCATATCTTTAGAGGGCATCTTTTTGTCAAGTAAATTATTATAGATTTTTCCAAATCTATAGAAGAGCAGTTTCACTGTTCTTCTGATTCTCTTTTACTTTTATGATAATCTAAACATTTATATGAAAAGATATCATTTAGACGTTCAAAATAGAATCATATTTTTGGACCATGACATCAGTTTTTATGCCATTTCACTCTATTTTGAGCTACAATTAAAAGTTCTTTTTTAAACAAACTGTATCTAATTTCTGAGCTAAATCAAACCAGGCAGCAGGGAATGTTTTAACTTTTAACTAGAATGTCATTGAAGTCGAGACATGCAAGTACAATGCAGAATTGTAAGACATCTCTGCAAAAGATGAATTCACTGCAAAGTCTTTGTCTACCCCAGAAGTAATGTTTTTTTTTTTTGGTAGAGACATGCTGGCAAACCCTCATGCAAAACCACCACTTGCACCAAAATAAAGTGATTTCCCAACAGAGCTTGTTTCAGTTTTCTGAACAGAAGCAGCAATACCAAGAACAATTTTGCCAGCCTAGCAGCATTTGCTAGCATGACTGTACTGCTGAGAACTGTGCATTACCGACTCCTCCTTGATGTAATTATTCCAGCAAAAATTTTGGACCCAGCTAAATGCTGTGATTAGGAGCTTAAACTGACAGAACTATCGCATAAGTGACATTCATTTTTACACATGGAAAGAATATGCAGAAAATGGGCAATGAGAATTTTTTTCTTGTAGAATATTAAGTCTGTAGATAGATTGTTTTTCCAGTTATTTTTGCAAAACTGTATGCTGGGCCTATATTCCTTTACAGTATGCCATTTACAGGGCCACACATTGTATATGTATAACTTTGCTATTTCTTCAAACGTAGTGCTGTTCTCTGAGAACATAGCCTGTGGCAAAACTGAAGTTTTGAAAAGCAACTTGCGTCTTGGGTTTGCTAAACAAAGAAACAACATATGACCAATGTCTCTTGCTGTAAACAGTCCTGCAGTTTTCTCACTCAACTAGCACAGAAAACTTAAACCACGTTTAGCTAAAAATCCTCCCAAAATTGTTTGTGCAAAATTTCTCAGCCATTGATGACCCAAGTCAAAAAATCATCCCCTGTGGAAGTATTGTCTTCAGGGCCCCCAGAAGAGGTTCAGTGTTGAATTCCTCCTCTGCATGGTAATAACGAAATGGAGCATTACCTATGACCCAGGGGAAGGCTAAAGTATCTGGGACTTTGATGTCTCTGGCACTAGGCAACACTGATTAAAGACTGGATGCAAGCTAAATGAGAGGCATATGACTGTGCTTGGTTAGCTGTAGAAAGAGTCAAATATTCAGAGCCTAAAATTATAGCCTTAGATCTCTACCTTTAATACGACCCATGACTCACAGGGAGGTTCGCAGGGTCATTCAACTCCCTCTTGCATTAGTGTAGGTCTTGCATTACTTTGGGTCTCTGCAGCTCCTGCTGCCAAAATATCTCTTACCAGGTCTGTGTCGGGTTGCTGGGCTCACTCAGGGCTGACCCATGCCAACCCTGGGCAACCAAGACCTGAATTTGATTGGGCAAACATAGGTATCAACAGTGTGGTCACAGAGATTCCTTGTTCTTGTCCCTAAAAGCTATAGCACTAGTTACCAGCTACCAGCATCAAAAGAGAAGGTTGTCATAATCAGTAACTTTCAAGAGCTAAAAGCAGTGATGGCTTTTGCCAGGTTATTTCAACTGCTGATGAATAAGATCAGGTCTGTGGGCATTCAGGTTGCGATGCTCCTGTGAGCTGTATGGGAGAAAATGCTCCCCATCCTGTCTTGTGGTGTACATTCAACATGGAGAAAGTAAATCCCTCTGTTTCCAGTATTCCTAGCAAATCCGCATCTCTGCTAACCATAGGAAATCTTTCCCAGACACACATGAATCGCCTGCTTTGTTTGACCTGTTTCTTATCTGTTAAGCAGAGGGAACGTCCCCTAGTTGCTTTTTGGTCTCTTTCATCTGTTTGCTTTTTTTTTTTTTTTTTCCTTCTCTACTCCATTATAAACAAGAATTTCCTAATTATTTCTGATCTAAAGTTTCATGTGATGATGACACAGTAAGGAAATGAAAAAAAAGGAAGATATATTTGTGAATTGATCTGGTCACCCCCAGGCTTTGAAGTGGGAAAAATTTAGGTCTAGGCAATCCATTTCTGAAGCAAATGTTTCAGCCATATATCTGGAGCCCCCATTAGCAAAGGGACAGTCTGTCATAGACTCTGCCTAGACGAGATGCTTTGTTCTGTGAGGAAAGAGTTGTAAACACAGGAGGTGACTATTAAATTGAAGGATTGAAAACACCGCTAATAATGATCATTAACAGAAAGAGAATTACGTTTTTTTAAATGTAAAAGGGAACCAGAGAGATTTGGTTTTATTGATATCTGCAAGATAAAAAAAATAATAAACAGCTATTAAGTCTCCAGATAAATATATTTCCTTGCAACATGGAATGTGTAATTCCATGGAAACAAACACATAGACATAAACTGCAGAATGCTTGGGGGCATTTTTAACTTAGCATAGGAAAAAGGGAAAGTAAGTATAAATGTCACAGAAGCTATAACCAAAATTAAAAGAGCATGCATGGTGTTTAAATCTTACGGATAATGTGCTGAAGATTAAGTTGCATACTAATAACACAGCACACATTTTAAAGTGGCAACACACAAATCAGATGAAAAGAACAAAAAATTTAGTAACATGATATAAACTATGATTATATTAATACAGATCTGTAGGTGGTGAAATTCCTGCTCACATTATTAGGAGGCTGTTAATTAAGAAACTGTGGCATTAGTCACATTTTTATACACTGCAAACAAAAGCCAAGGCCACAGTTGTGTGTGAGAAGGACTTAACCTCTGCAAAATCCCTCGGGGCACATTAGACAGACAAAGTTTACTAAAACTGATGTCAGATTATAGAAATAATGATTCTAACAGATACTCTTCTGGCTGATGCACTTTGGCAGCATTGTTTCATTGTTAATATCATAGGACAGAGCCGCAGGAGCTTCCCCATGGGAATCCCACTGCAACTTCAAATATTAGCATAAACAGCTGAGTTTCTGCCAGGCTTGGTGACCCTGCAAAGAACTGCTGCAATCTCACTCGCGCTTGGGAAGCAGCACTGTGCTGTAAATGAGCCACTGATCGTTTGTCCTGGCCTCTCGTACCGCTGGTGCAAGGTTGGAATAAAGGAAGCTAATAACTACATATATTCCTCCAGATGAAATAGAGGAGCCTGTGGGCAGGTATATTGCTTGAGTCCCATTTACTCAAGTGGATTGGAATTTTATGGGGTTGTTTTAATGAGTAGGACTGTGGCTGGTGACAGGAACATAGATGTATTCATGGAAAGGTGGCATTAATTACTTTCTATGTGCAAACCGCACAGGGTCTTTCCTCACTTTTCTATTAACTCCTTCACCACAAAGGCCACATTTTGAAAGAATTTCCATAATTCCTGGATAGAAACTACAGAGGAGAGACTCTTTCCAAAAGCCCTTCTCAGAGCTTCAGCACAGGTCAATCCATGTGGTGCTGCACAAGGCTGGCCCTGGCCCTCTGAGCCTTGAAAGCAAGGCAGCAAGCCCCAACTCCAGCATTTTTTCCAACAAAAATGAAGACCTGTGGCAAGTTTGGTTAGCTTCCAGATTCCTACATTTTCCTGTGTATTAATCTGTCATACATCTGGGGCAGGTTGATTCTGCAGTATGTATTTCCTGCAGAAAAAAATCTGTAAAGAAAAGTGAATGCAAAGTTACCTTTCTCACCCGCTTGTTTGGAAAAGGCACTGAACTTCTAATTCCAACATGCCCAGCACCATAACATGCAGCGGAAGATCCTCTGGGCACTCGCAGCTTCTTCAGGCACTGCCTGTCGCTTTTGGATTCAGATGCTATAATTTATTAATTTTCCCTCTGCATTTGTTGTCTCCAGCAGATCTAGTTTTGGAGGAGAACTTTATAATATGGTTTTGCAGAACGCTTTTTACAGACATCTCTAAAATAATAAGACTTTAAATCAAAGGGAAGCAATTGTGAAGGAAAAGGTGGGAGAAGAGTGAAATTGCTGCAAAGTTCAAAACGTGTCCAACAATTACTAGCAGTTTTCCAGTGCATCTAAGTGTTGCAGTATGAATTACATCTTCAAGCAGTTATTGAAGCCTGCACGATACAGATTTTCAGATATATTTGTTTATGACTGTGGCTTACTGCATAATGCAAATAATGTAGCAATACAGCAAGCGTGAAGCATGACAGAAAAAATACGATTAATGTCAAGCTCACAGATCCAATGTCTGCATGATGCGTCCTCAAAGTGCCCTTCGCCTCTGAGTTACCCATTTGAAATCAGGAAGACATAGCCTAATTTTTCATTATCTTTGGATGCTCAGCAGTGCTTAATAAGAATGAAACTTATGCAAACATTTTCTCGTAAAGATCAAATCTCACTTGGGAAACTTGATAGCTTTTCTTCAGTGGCTTTTAATTCTTTTGGTAAATTAACAACTGAAGAAAACATTGTAGTTTGTAATTTGAATTAAGAACAACAACAACAAAGTTTGATATAGAGCCTTACAAAGTCTCACTCTCAAAACAAATTTAGATTAGCTTGGATATAAAAAATGCTATGCAAATTGAAAATTGAAAGCCTTAAGCATAACCAAACTGGACATTTATAATGTTTTCAACAACCAGAAAGCCTTTCCTCCTCCATGGGAAAAACTTTCCACAACACATTCATTCCTTGTTTGTAGAGCTGTGGTCCTGACACGAGAACCCAAGGCTTTTCTAAAGCTTACAGACTCCGTAACTGTTCTGTACAAGCAATCACAGTATGGTTTCCTATTCTGATGAATTCAGCCAAATCAATATTGCCTGACCCCTTGGGAAATCTAGATTTGCTGGGATTCTATTATTTGGAACACCTTCAGGTCTCTGACCAACACACACCTTATCTTCATTCTTTTTTCTTGATGTATCAAGGTCCCCTACATTGGATTCTTCTACTTGATCCCATGGGAATTGAATTGAAATATTGTTGATACCATTTATGATGAGTATAAGTAAATAAATAAATGTTATGCACAGTGTGCAAAGTTTTTAGACATATTGTTTTCTGTTTCTGTCTACATGTCTGAAAATGAAACCTAATTTTCAAAGGAAGGGCCTTTCTGGCAACCCCCTTTGAAGTATATTAAAGATACTTTAGAAATGTGAGTATTATTAATCACTATCACGTCACTGGACTGCTGAGCATTTTTTGCCTCTCTGAAGCCTGTGGCAATAAGGCTCAGATGTTCTTCCGGTAACAACTATACCTTCAGACATACATATCTTGTAGTTAAATGTACTTGATTATGAACATATATCAAATTAAATATGTACTTTCAGGTGTAGTTGTTTTGAACAGCTGTATATTGCAGTGTGGCAATCCTGACAAGCAAATAAGAGATATTCCTCACCACTGAAAGAATTACTCAGTCCCTTCTGTAATGTAAATAAGCAAGGCAGGAGGTTATAAGGATAGTCAACACTCCAGGCTGGAACTGTTGGGGTACACCATGACAGATCTTCCCAGTGCCAGGTAAAGGGCAGGTTACTTCTAACAGAGGCACAGTGATTGATGTTAACCACTTGCAATTAAAGAGGGTTTACCCAGAGGAAAGGCTCACGCTTTATCTGTAGAGGTGAGAAAACAAACATTGTGCTCCTAAATAAGTGTCCTCCCAGAAAAAAAAGAGGGGAAGGGAAGCTGTCAAGAGGACAATACTTTTTCCCTTGCATTGTAAAGCACAGAGGCCAAAGGGGTCATCTCCTCCTGAACCTGGGGACTGACTTTTTGACCTCCAGAAGCAGTTCAGAGTTTTAAGCTCATCTGGGGACCTGTCATTCAGACACAGGACAACTTTGGTGGGGATGGACAAGGAGCTGCGTCCGCCCCTCAGCCCACCTGGAGGCCTCACTGCAAGCTGACACATGCTGCTCAAATTAGGGACGATGCTCAGGAGCTTCTCAGGGATTAGGGATGTCTCAGGAAATGAATGTTTGCTGTGACCGAGAGATTTTTGAACGGGGACAGACATTTACTAGTACCCTTCTCTGAAATTTGTTCAGCAATGAGATAAGAGCCTGCTGTGAGAAAAGTTACCAATATGTTTTATCCCTGTCTTTATGGAGAATGAGACTTGTTGGGATCAAGATCCCATAAACCTGCAGCCTTGGGAGCTTCTTATTCCAAAAGGGCTTGATACAGAGCTTGGAGGAAAGCTTTGAAGATGGATTTTTTCCACAGTCCTAGCATTTATCAGAAGGGATTCAATACACAGCCGCCCTTTGATAAATATCTGTGGGCTTGCCAGTTTGGTGAGGGCACTGTCACACATTAGATGTGTCTGCACGCAGAGCTGGCAAGACACAACCCAGATCTCTCAGAGGTCATTCAGGCCATCTTCTAGACTCTTCAATGGACTCATTTGCTCAGATGTGGTCTGGGTTGTGCTTCCAGGGTTCAGCCACCTCCATGGCTGAACCAGTGTGTGTGATGGGAGCCTGGCTGGAGGAGAAGCTTGCTTTGACAAGACAAGACAAAATCATAGCACAGTACTTCCTGTTCCCCTTCCCACAGCCTCTTTGGTGATGTTAAATTTCATATTTCTCCACGAACACGTTCAGTCATACTCTAGTGATTCTGGTCTATGGCTCTTAAGCTCTGTAATGCACAGCCTCTTTGATGTGCTGTAATGGCGTGTGGCTGAGTAACTTGCAAATGTGGACAAGGAAAGCATTATTCCTTTATTGCAGATGACAAACATCATTTGACACGGTAAATTTCCCTAGCCAGGATAAAGCCAAGAGCCTACCTACTGTGAAAGCTCAGTAATACTGACTATCATCAGAATTCAGCTGTCAGACCTAGAAATTTTCCCACTGCTGATCAGCAACACCTAAAGCCAGTGCTGTACTGAAAAACTTTACCTGTATCTAACACTTTAACTGCCATTTTCAAGCACTGAATGAGCACTTGACTGTGCTGGCTCTGCCTGAGTGTATTTCATCGCCTGAGATACACCGCTGGTACCACCTGAAAGACGCTCATCCCTCCCATCCCAGCTGGCCCTTCAGCCACATGTGGGGGTCTCCCTCTGACCCTGAATTTCTATCCTGGTCCTAAACTATTTTCTTGCCCTATGTGTTTCCATGAAAAATTTCCATGTTTATGAATCTGAATTTTCTCATGAGAAATTGCCCCATCAAAACATTCCCTATCAGCTACAGTTGTGTTCCACTTCAAAAACAAATGCTATGGCAAGACCTGCATGCTGGGAAATTTTTGTGTCAGATGTCTTGTCCTGGATGTTAAAGGAGCTTGGTTTTGGTTTTGTGTGCAACACTTAATGCCCAGCATTAAGTATTTGAGGTAAACCACATCAAACTAGAATAGCATTGACAGTATGCAATATTTGTCATTACCTGAACAGTGACCCTCTTATTTTTTTCTCATCGTATCAAAAACTGTGGTGTCAACAAAGTGTTGATTGTTTATAATAATGCTTAAACCCATGTGCTTACTGAACTCCCCTTATTTGCTAGCAAATAAAACAGTGTGTGTGTGTGGGGGAGGTTAGCTGTTGAAATGCTGGCTTGTGAGTGTATTTGTATGAGTAGGGGCAGTACGGAAGCTATTTGGCTCTGTCTAGAAACCTGAATGTGGCTCTTGTTCTGGACACATGCTAAGTTCCACTTTGTGTTGCAAACAGGGTGGTCAGTCTGACCGGAGAGGCAAAGACAGCCATGTGCAAGGTTACCCATGTCTTCTCCATATCTTGGAGGAAAATGTATCTGTCAAGGGAAGTGGGAAGAGAAGGTGGAAGCACAACGCCATCAAAGAGGTTAGCAGACAGTGAGGTACTCCCTCCAGATCGAGGCAGTCTTTTTTCCATTTTAATTTGCATTTAAAAGGCATTTGTAATTGTTTGGCTATGTCTGCTCAGAGTCATAGCTTCAGTGGTGGGTGGCTGGAGGCAGTACCAGAGGGGACAGTCTTTGGGCCACAAAGCTTTGTGTCAGGGTACTTTAGGGCCATAACTCTCCTATGGCATATCTTCATGGAAAACACCATCAGGATAGTTATAGCAACATACTGACAAATGTCAGGGGGGCTCTCCTTTTCCAGAGCAAGTTCTTTACCTGTGCTGAGATAAGGATTAGTGTCCCTCACCGTCAGAGTTCACATCTGACTGTAACAGACCAAAATACCTCTGGCTTCTCCAAGTGGTTGTCCAAGGCTCACTTCAGCTTCAGGCACACATCCATTCCACATTCACAGTATTTTCTTTTGGCTTTCACAGAAAAAGGCTGAATTGTTTATAAAAATGAAAGACAAGCTAGATTTTGAGATGTACGTACATGCCGTAGATCAGAGTAGTATTAGCCCAGTCTAATCTCTCAGAAATAGTGTTAATGCTTTTATCTTGATACTGGGTTACTTCTGATAAAGCATTTTGGTCCAGTGTGCGTGCAAATTTCTGCTACTTTAAATCTGGTGATATTGCAGCTCTATGTGTGGACTGTCATTCCAAGCATGAAGCTAGAAGAAGTTAAGCAGCAGCTACAAAGATTGAACATCTAAAATCAGCAGGTCTGGATAACATGCACCTGTGATTTTTAAGACAGCTGACTGAAGAGAACTGAGGAGCAGAAATGGTGATTTTCAGCATGCTGGAAAACTTCCAGTGGTTTCCAGAAGACTGGAAGAAAGTCAATGGCATGTCAGTATTTTAAAAACCTGTGGCAGGAAGCTTAGATATTACAAGTGTATCAGAACTATTTGGAAGCAAAACAAAATGTTGGTTTGTGAATATAGGACTGGATTTTAAGGATAGAAATAAAACTGATTCCAGTTTTGGAATTAGTTTAAGGAAAACAAATGTTGTCAAACTAAAATAATATCTTTTTGGAACAAGACTACTACCTGTTCTTGGAGACAAGATTTTTTTTGTCTCAAACTGTATGGCTATTCTTACAATCTCAGTTATCACGCAACCAGTTTTGTTGTTGTTGTTGTTGTTGTTTTGTTTGTTTTTCTTTTTGAGCTTCGTGTTAGTAGTGAAGGTGTTAATGATATCTTCTAGGTTATTATTGTTTTGTAGGCTATATGGGTTCACCATGTTGTATGGCATGAATGCTAGGACTGCATCCACTGGTACAAGCAAACTGTTTCATATCGACCCCCAAACGCAAACATCCACAAACCTGGTACCTGCTCACTGATATTCCCATTCAGATAAAATACATCTTTAAAATACAAAGGCATTAGAACAATAAATTACAAAAGTTATTAAAATAAAGGGAAAAGTCTTGGTACTACTATTTTTCCAGAAACTATAAAGCATCAGAAATTTCATGTTTAGATTGAGGCTGAAAAAGATGAATAAATACATAAATTGCTTAGCCAAAACTTACAGAAATAGTTCTTAGCTTCCAAAATGACTAAACACTTCTGACAAAACCTGCTCTCCTTTGCTAGCAGTTTTGAAACACAAGAAACAGTAAGTTCCATGTTGCTTACCCATGTAAATGGATTTTTGCATAAATGAGGCAAAAACTAATGATAGCAGGATGCTGATGGCTTTGATTGCTGCTGAGCAGCTCAAGTTATGCAAATACACTGTTTCAACAGATGAATAAAGGGCAGTGGCAGGTAAGTTCACCAATAAGCCTTTGTTTGGGATGATCTTTCTCATATATTCTCTCTTAAATAGTCAGGCTGTGGCATTACACTCCAAAATAAATATAACTTAGTCGTCTGCTGCACATCAGCAATATGCACCAGATGTTTCAAAGCTGTGAATACATTTAAAATGCCATTTTACACTGTCTGATTATTAAATAGGATGAAAATTTGGGGCCCCATGCAGGAAGCTGCAATGACTGCCTTATCTATGAAGGACGCGTTTAATTTGTGGCAGAATGGCTGCATTTCCCCACTGCCAGAGAAAGCTGAGGAAATTAGTGCAATGACACTGGTACTGAAGGGGAAGGGAGCAAGCCTGTGTGTGCATTCATAGAGAAGTAGGGTTTACATTGGTCTGAACTCACCAGACCTGTAAATTAAAAAAAGGTGAAGGAATCCTTGTTAAAATCCTGTATAGACTTTCCCACGTGGAACAAAATTGGTCTTATTGCTTTTTAATTTAATTCACTGTCAGATGGGGCAGTCACCCGTCAGCCTCAGCTGACAGTTGGTACTAGCTGATGCCCATTTTTCACATTGTGGGTGACCCCATGAAAAACAGCCACAGTGCAATGGACACAGAGGATCGAATAATCATTTTGGAAAGAGTTGCTGCTCCTTGGCTGAGAGTTGCCACCATGAAGAGGGGAGTTGTGGAGCTGATTCCACTTCTCACTGGCCTGAAAAGCCCAGGTTTAGGGTGGTCGCATCCCCAACTCTCTAACCACTGCCTACCACCACCTAATCCCACCCAAAGGGTCCACACCTGAGATCCATGAAGATACTTGGCCACAGGACTCTTCTGGTGGTCTCGTGACTTCTGCGTTGGGGTGTACCCCAATCCAGCTCGGGGGGGCCGCAGTGCTAGTTGACCCATTTGTGTCACAAGTGCCCTTTTGAACTGAACGTCCCAGTTCAGCATGCTTTCTGAAGCAGTGTTGGAAAGCACAAACTGGTTTCTTCTGGGATCAGCCTAAACCAGACCATGTAGGCCAGAAGCACATCCGTTGGGACCCAGACATAAAAGAGGGAATACGCCAGACTAGAGTTAGTCTGAAATAAAACTTCCATAACTATCTGGACATCAGGTCCTCTGCACCAAAACTGGATTGCTTTGCCGTTCGCCCTTAGTGCACTGCACTGCTGTCTGTTGTTGCAGACGTTGTCCACGGTCCCATACCAGTTTGGTGTGCTCATCTTCTCTAGATGTCTCTGTGTAAAACAAAATCAGGCTTTCTGTCTTTCAGCTGTAACTGAAAGTACTGTATACTCACACAAACTATTTACTATGGATGAAAACAACTCTTTTATTTGGGACAAAAAGAAAAACTCCTCACATAAAACCTGAAATAAAATAAGGGAGATATAGTGAAGAGATATAGGAGAGAGCAATGAAAACAAAACACAAACCATTCTTCAGAGAGAAGTCTTGAGTCTCAGCCCATGGAGTGCTTTCTGCAGTGGGCTTGCTTATTCCTTTCCAGATTAAAAGGAATAACTTCCTAATGCGCCTAAGGAGCTGGTTAGGCTGGTGGCAAGTGTAGTGTCCAAATCTTTTTCATTAGGAAAATGGAATTTTACATAGAAAATTTTTCCAAAAGTTGGCTGCTTCAAAAAATGGCAACATTTTTTGGAAGGCTGTAAGTTTGATAAAACTCATGAGATTTTCTTTCTTTTTTTTTTTTTTCAGAAGTTTTCAGCCTATGATCAGTTTAGTGCTTAAAATCTGGGGAAATTTTTAACCAAAAATCCTAGCATGACTTTCCTTTTTGCTTATGCATAAATCTTACTGGGAACAAGATCTATGTTAAAAGAAAACACAGAAGGTCTTCTCTAAAGTGCTACAGTTTACTACAACTGTCACAAAGTAAATTTATGGAAATTTTTTAAGCGCAAAAGGGTGTGAATTTAGATTCAAAGGTGAAACAGAAATGGGAGACAATGTTGGCAATTTTTATTCCACTTGTAAGGTAAAAAATAAGTGATTTTTAATTCACACATTCTAACAAATCTAGTTTTTTTTTTTTTAATGCATTGAAAACCAGAGAGAAAATATGATGTGCTTCCAGTGTGATAGAGCTAGCTAAAATCTAGATGCATAAATGCAGAAGCAGATGTAGAAATTTGCCATTTAGAAAAAGCTGATTGGTGGAAACCTGTAAGGATATTCATGTGATGTTTGCATTCACCTACGTTTCATTAGTTAATAACGAAAATAATAATGAAAATTCAGATAGGAAGAGAGTACTAAAAATCCAAAGCTGTCATTTCTGACTCTGCTGACTACCTTTTCAGCAGCCAGGATTTTGTGCATGGACTGTTCCCTTGGCAGGCACAGAAATCCTTTTTGTTATATTTTCTCTCTCGCCTGCTTGCTGCTTCCTGTCGGCATGTGATGACGAGATGTCATTTCAGCACACAGCGTTGAGACGTCTGACAACAGCCACCAAACCACTCTAGTCTGAGCTGCTTTTACTGCCAGAACTGGGACACCTTGAATATGAAGACGTTCAACCTGTGGTGTAACACAGAAAAATATCAGTCTGGATGCTGAAGGTGTGGGAAAGCATCGTGCTTGACTTGGGGAAGGAGCAGGCTAAGGCTGCCAGCTGATGCTGTCCATGAAGCCGCACTGATGCCACAAAGCACGTAGGTACTGAGGTCTTCCCAGCTGCAATGTGTAGTGAAAAAGTCAGAGAGGGCTGTGGTGCAGTGCAGGGCTGGGATGGTCTGACATGGAAAGCGAGGTTCCTCTTACCTGGCAGACCATGAAAGTAGACTTCCACTAGATTCCTTGTCCTTGCAACTTGATAGTAAAATGCCACATTTTAGGATGCTCTTTAGAGTTTCCTGCTGCAGGCAAAAGTCTCCTTTGCAAAAAGTAGTGCTGACTGGTACTGCTTAATTAACTTAATTATTTCTATTGTTTCATTAACCCATGGTATTTATTTGGAGTAAGCTGAATTGTCTAGCTGTGTTTCTTGTTTTTTGACCTGTGGCATTGACTGGTGCAGGGAGGTTACCTGTTTCTGTAGCACGCATAGCACCAGTACCTCAAAATGTCTTACTTGTGCCCAGCAATGGCAGCAGCCCCCAGCAGTGAGGTGGTACGGCAGGATGCATACATGCAGGGGTATGGGAGAATGGCAGGATGCCCTCCGTGGTGGGAAACAGGGCAGAGGCATTGCAGCTCCAAAGGGGAGGCAGGGGGCATGAGCCTGGCTTTGGTTTGGTGGGAAGTGGAATATGCAGAGGAAGACTGGGAGCTGTGGAAGGGCTGGGAAAGGGAATGGGGGTGGAAACTCTTGCAGCCAGCTCTTGCCTGCCTGCCACACCGCCTGCCTGCTGCCAGTGCTGCTGTTCACTGTAGCCAGCACTGGTGATACCTCGGCAAAATCAGTCTGCCCATAGGCGATGACAGTGAGCTATGTCCATTTTGACACTGACTTGTAGTGGAGCCTCAGGAGAGTCCAAGGATGGAGCCCATCTCCCACAGGACACCAGGGCTTGGAAAGAAAACTGAGAGTTTTCTCAGATATCCCCACTGTCCTAAGACACTTTCAGCTCTCCCTAAGCAATTTGCCAGAGACAGTTGTCCAGACATATTTTAAAGACCACCAAGGTAAAAAACCTTTGCCTCCTTTAGCAATGTCTTCCAATGTTTCATCACCAAGAATAGTCTTCCTCTTGCCTGACATAAATCGCTCTTGCTGCAGTTTAACCTAAACCTCTTGCCCTGTCCATGAGGGATGAGAGGAAGAATTTGCTCTGTCCTCCTTCCAGCTACTTCTTATGTATCTGAAGACAGTTATTATGTCTCCCTTCCATCTTCTCTTATTGAGACAACCATGACAATAGCAATGTTCTTTAAGGTTTGTAATCAATAGACACGGAAAGAAAAATCAATCAGATTGACTTCTTGAGGAAAGTGAATTCTTTGGCCTACTTTGTAACAATGAGATTTCCTGACTGGCCAGGGTATTACTTTGTGTGCGGGGGACAGAGAGATGGAAGCAGTTCTGGGCTGAGCAAATTGGGAGGGAAGCGAACACAGGTGCGAAAATATCAATTTACCTGCAGGGTATTTTTTATGGTAGTTACCTATGGCAACTGAAGAAACAATTTTCCAAGGTACTTTGCTATTAAGTTTTTTTTTTTTAAGAAAGAAAAAAGATAAACCCAACCTCATAAAGGACTTGTAAGTACTCCATCATCTTCAGAAGTCTTTCCCCACATGCTTTTATCAGGGACTGTAGTGTAGATCGACAAGTCCTGTTCATGCAGGACAGTGCATGGAGGAAAGATATGGCTATGGCATGTTTCAAAAGATCTGCTTCCCCTGAATGAAGCCAGCAAAGCAGATTGAGTGTCACAAAGGGCAAGCTGCTGGTGAAGTCAAGACCCTCTGCATTTCACACACCACGTCCTACCAGCAGGGGCTCTTCCATGGTCAGCCCAAGCTCTCAGAAGCAATAAGTAATTATCAAATAGTTTTAGTTCACACACTCATCATTCCATGCTTAAAACAAAAGCATAAATGGAATGGGGTCAGACAGGAACAAAAGCCACGGTGATAAGTGCCATGAAGGGCTACAGTATACAGTATTAGGTTGTGTTTAATTCAATATTTTTATTACAATATCATTAATGAATAAAATGTTCAGAGATTTTATAAGAATTAAAGCTTCAAAGTCTCACTTCAATATTGGTTTTATTTTTTAAGTCAGTCATTGACAAAGATGGCATATGCTGCCATGCTAATCAAGTCATTATTCCATGCAACTACCAGCAAATAAATTAAAATATGATTAATTGAATTATGTTAATACTAACACAGATGTATTCACTTCCATTAATTTGAAATAGGGTACAATCAAGTAATTAAAAAATAGCCTCTGGATATTACAAGATTTTAAAAGAACACAAAGACAGTAAAATTCTGGGGACAGAGTGACTGTACAGCTCACAAGTGCAACAGATCTATTAGCAAAACAACCAGCTTTTCAACTTACTGTTGGCTATAACCAATGTGCTTCTCAACTGTAATGCAAGATAAGAACACGACAGTTATTAATTTCAATGACTCATTAAATAATACAGAACAAGTACATATAGCTTTACCTCATCTCTATAACCACCATAATCAATGTTCCCACAACTTGAAGGAACACTGTGTTGTCACTGACTGTCAAAATAAGCTACAGCTGAGAACTGGCTGGGTTTCTGATTAAAATAATCTGGCAAACTGAAGCAAGTTAACCCCATAGTGAAAATGATGCTGTCACTTCAGTGGGTAAAAGTGGCTTATTATGTGCAATGCTCTGGTCAATGCTTAGACCATATTTGGCAGAGCAATGCAAGAAGAAGGTTCACAGCTTATCACCTTCCTGATGCTTTGAGGAATTGCAGGGCATGTGATTTTGGTTGCTTTTCCATACACCCACGCAAGTAATCCGAGAAATACTCACTGGATCTATTTCAAAATTACTTTTGCTTCATGCTATAACACTGTTTCATTGGCTTCACTGAAAAATATGTATATCCCATACTGCAACAAGTTCTATTTGTGAAGCTTATGGCCCACTGAAGCAATATGTTAGTATGATTTGTCACAACAATAGCATAATTTGCCTGTTTTAGCAAGGAAAACATAACCCTCTGGCAACATGCAAAATAGTTTATTTTCCCTATGACAATTAAGACTGTATAATGAAGAAGAAATGTATCCCTATAGCTGGGGCTCTAGCCACAGATTTGTGCTCAGTTTCACCTTTGACAAGATCTTCCTTAATCTTGGTGTATCTGTAAAATTGTGGTAATGCTACTTTCTACTAGTCTTTGTCTCATGTGTTTGGACTGTAGCTCTTCAAGGCAAGAGCTGTCTCTTTTTATGTGCAGTACTGCCAGCTTAAGATGTTTTTCACATGTCTCATGATATTTGATGTTTTCCCCAGCTCTTGTCATTATGTGAGAAACTCAGTATTCATTTAAAAGAGAAAAGTTCCAGTCCTAATGGCTGTAGATAAAAGCTCAAAGATGTGCCATGCATATTCTAAAAGCGCAGCAAAAAAGAGGATAATAAATAACAAGAGCTCTAAGTTTTTATAACTACTAGTAGATCGGTGTTGGTTTGTCTGGTTTGGTTGATTATTTGCGAACCCCTAGTTTGGGGGTTGCTTCCTCAGTATGTAACAGCACAGAAACCAAGGGCATTCTCACCTTTAGGGTTTGATGTAGCAGTAGAAGAAAATCCCCATGCTGTGAAAAAGCCAGAACCTTAGTCCTACCTCTGGACTTGTGAGCATGAACCCCAGGAGGAGGATCCCTCCTGGGGTTGAGGCTGCTGGAATCCATTTGGATCCTGATGTCTCCACAGGGCTTAGGAAAAGGCAACATTTATCCCATGTAATCTAGCATGCCATTAGTAGGGAGCATATATCGCTGCTTTGCTGGGACATGGGACTCAGAACTAGCAGCCTCTCAACACCTTTTTTTTTTTTCCTTAGAGCGATTCTTTTTCTCTTTAAGTGTGGAGTACGTTTTTGGGGTGTAAGATTTGACACCATGTTCATTGTCTGCAAGCACCTGCTTCTACTGCTGATCCGCCTCTACCAGCTAAGTGGTGTTCAGCTGACAGGAGTGCTGTTCGGGCTCCGCTTCTTCTCTGAAGTGAAGCTGTTCAGTCAAGACTCCCTTGCCATTTTATTCTTGCAAGGGTGGTATCTCCCTGTAAATCAGTGGCATTGCTTTCAAGCAGTGCCATCCTACCTGTAGAAAAAAACTTCCCTTTCTATACTTCAGGAGGCACTTACCCAGCAACATCGTGCTTTGAAGAAAAATACCCTAAAATGCGATGGAAATCCAGGGGGAAAGGAAAGAGCATTTTTGCTCAAATACAACTACCTTTCACTACCTGCCTGCCGCACCCATACAAAATGAAAGAGAGGGAAAATATCATTTTGTTTTCCCTTGAACTCCACTTTGTTCGCAGTAGCGGCTTCCTTTTCCCTATCTGTGACAAAAGCATATGTGTATACGTACTACTTGGACCCTCATTCAGTTACAGCTAGTATTTGTCAGTACGGACTTCTCTTGTGGTGGATTATCTTTCTCATTCTCAGTGAAATTGCTTTTTGCAGATGTGTATTCTTTTCCCTTTTGCTGGTTCCTGCACAGAGGCCACAGCAAATTCCAAGCACTTGCAATACCTGCAGTACCTATATTTTTTGGACCACTGTGTAACAGTTGACAACAGTTGACTGTGGTCTGCTGAGGAGTACAACTATTTCTTGCCTTTCTGCTGCAGAACTTAATCTTTTCATGCAATTTTTATGGTAGAGTTGCACTGTCACCATATCTGAGGAATATGCTTATACTTCTTCTATGACTCCACTGCAGTACTTTTGCTCCACACAGCACTCAAGCTGGCATGGAAATCATGTCTTTAATCTCAGTTTCCCTAACTGAAATTACACTAAATTTGCTTGTTTAAAGAGGCATGAGATCCTTTGAAAGAATGTACGTAAGCAAAATACTCTTGATCTATTTTGATTTTAATTAGCATAAACTCCTTTTTGTCTTTCTCCTATTCTCTGTTCCTTTGCTGCAATGTAACTTTCACGCTACTATCTGGGTGAAGATAGGAATTTGTTGGGTACAGTGCACTAATAAATTAGGTCACGGTACCCAATGACCTGTAGCACATCTGTCCCTTTGTAGGAGAAGCTGAAACATTGGAAAGATCCTGCACAAGTCCTACAGTCTTATTGTTCACAAGATAGATAACACAGGGGATTATTTGTTGAACAGCAATAACTATTCCAGGTTTCCCAAACTGTCAATGAGCTGCAGACACCAGGATAAACTCGTCTCACATATTTTTATATCTACAATACAGATGTGCTCCTCCTGGCTACCAATTTAAGAACCCATAAGAGTCAATAGAGAGAAACAGGTATTTTTAGGGAATAATTTATCAGTATTGTAGACATCTGTTTTAGGATTAAATGAATCATACACACAAAGTGCTTCTTTTTTTTCCAATCAATATGCTAATCAATGGGCTCAGATACAGATATTTTCACTGTAGCCATCTACATTTGATCTGATAAACTCCACACCAGTGGACTCATTTCTGATCTGGAAGCTACTTTAGACCTTGCAGATGGGCTTTTCCATCCATCAGTTCCTTTCAAAATGGCCTTCCCATCAAGCTCATTATCTTCCCTAAAACTCATGCTTGGCATTGCTTCAGCTGTAAGGCATTATCATTTCCATTTTATCATTAGTTTCTTTCTAATGGCCGGGTAAAGAAGACATTATAAAAAACCAGGTGGCAGCTATTCCTTTGAGATCTGCACTTTGGACTATGGCTGTAGCCTGCTCCGGTTACAGCTTACTGTGATTTATGCTGAAGAAACTTGAGCTTATTTTCTTCATCAACATTTTGCAACCTCCACCATGTGTGCTGTTAACTACAAGTTACCAACCTGTCTTTGCATTGGTATATCAGCTAGATGTGACTTTTCCTTGACTTCCACTAGGATTGGACTAGACACCTGAGACTCGCTCTAAATAACAATCCTAGAAACAATGCTGGACATTTTCCAATATATAATAACCATCTCCTTATTTTTTAAGAACCCTCACTTCTTGTTTTATAAAAACATGGGAGCAGAACATCATGAGCAAGGAAGGATGATAACAGGAAATCTTCTCAAACATATTTCAACTACCAACTATCTACCACTTGCAGTTCCAGGAGCACTGCCGTGGGATTTTTAACAGGGATAGCATGCAGCCCCTGCATGCACATGTTTTTCAAACAATGTGAACACTGACGACGTAAATGAGGCACTTTCCAATCTTTATGAAAATTGCATCAGGCAGCACGATTCAGGCAGTAAGGAAGAGGTTGTACCAGCAACTAATCCCTTGCCAATGCCTTACAGTCAAGAACCTCTTCATCTTTCTTGGTCTAGTGACAGCTGTCGTTCCTAAAGTCATAGACTTCCCCATTGGCAGCTCGAGTGTCAGTACAACTTCTAAACAGGCTGGTAGAGCCCAATACTACAACATACTGGGTTCTTCATAGTCCTATATCAGTTATTCTGTAGGTACATGTGGTTCAGTAGTAGCATTTTGAGTAAAGTGATTGCAGTTCTTCCCAAGTTTGCAGTTCTGCCCTAGTTAAATTTAAATGAAGCTTGGCTGACCTCCATGGTTCCCCATGACAGACCTTTTCCACTTAGAATAACAAAACTCCTCTTTGAGTTACATTAAGACCCAGAGCCACAAGCCAGGGACAAGACTGCTCAGAGCTAGATGGACAGGAAGGTTTTATGGGGAGAGGATGCATACAAGTGCAGGAGGTCGAGCTACGTGTCTAGCACCAAAATAATCTAGCAGCTGAAATAATCAAGGCAAAGTTTCAAAGAAGCCCCATAGACAACACTTGCTGTGCAACCCCAGGAAAAGCAATGGCAGAGACCTCTGTGAAGAAGGATTGGAACAGCCACAGCAAAAATTGTCTTCTTTCCTTATCACTCTCCCCAACTACCTTAAAGGAGGCTGTAGTGAGGTGGGGGTCGGTCTCTTCTCCCAAGCAACAAGTGATAAGACAAGAGGAAATGGCCTCAAGTTACACCAGGGGAGGTTTAGGTTGGATATTAGGAAAAATTTCTTCACTGAA
Organism: Chauna torquata; assembly: GCA_013399475.1. Lineage (NCBI taxonomy): Eukaryota > Metazoa > Chordata > Aves > Anseriformes > Anhimidae > Chauna > Chauna torquata. Next base: position 61,135 of record VXAL01006235.1, read on the forward strand.
AGGGTTGTGAAGCAATGGAACAGGCTGCCCAGGGAAGTGGTTGAGTCACCATCCCTGGAGGTATTTAAAAGATATGTACATGTGGTGCTTAGGGACATGGTTTAGTGGTAGACTTGGCAGTGCTAGGTTAACGGTTGGACTAGATGACCTTGGAGGTCTTTTCCAATCCAAATGATCCTATGATCCTATGATTCTATGATTCTGATTTGTAATTCCTCCACATAATGGCTCCAGGATATGAGAACTGTTTGTGACCTTTATGAGAGGTACAACAACAACAGGAAAATGCTTTATTCCATGGTCAACTTCTCCTCAGGCTGGATTCAGCTTTCCAGAGCCTGGCAGATGACTTGTATGAAAAGATCTAACTCTCTCACTGCACACAGTGTGTTTATGCCTCACGTCATCTCTGATGAAACGACGGGGCACACGAAAGCAAAACTGCCAGGGTGAAGAGACCAGGGAAAAGGACATGCTGGGTGATTAGGCAGTCACAGGATGAATAGGATCAATCAGTGTGATGCAGCCAGAAAAATACAGAAGTAATTGTGGGGTGCATCATCTTGGTATTTCTTGTAGATGGAAACATGCTTATGCTGTTGTACAAATGACTGCTACAATCTAATCTGCACTGCTCCATACAAGCCCATACTCAAAAAATGTGAATTCTAAGTGGGAGAAGTGCAAAGAAGGGTCATTAAAAAGAAGAGAGAAATGGAGCACTCATCCCACAAGAACAGAATAAAAGAGCGTAGGTGGCTTAGATAAGAAAATGGAATTACGATTGCTCTGTATAAATCTGTTAAATGGCTAATCACCAGGTAGTCATTAAAGAATTAAGAATTATTTAAGTAAGATGGCAACACTGGCACAAGGACAAATGAGAGTAAAGTGACAATGAATAATTTTGAATGGGAATTAGAAAGCAAGTTCTCATTCTCAGAAGAGAATTCTCGAATACAGGCAAAAAGGAAAAGTCAACATTTTGTTGACAAGAAGGTATTTGTCAATGATGGAGAAAGTAACCTGTTGCTAAAAGAGCGGCTGTTCATATTTACAGCCTTGAGACATGGACACCCTTCTTCACCTGGACTCCAAACTCTTCTCTTTTTTTTTACCCAAAGACCATTGGAGAACCATTAGAAGCCAGAAAATTCCTTTCTGCCTGCTTCTCATAGATACTCTTTGCCATTTGTAAAATCTGGAGAAAGCAATCTAAAGCAATTAGTTGATGGCATGAGCACCCAGGGTACATGCAGGGTTGTGCTATATTCAGTAATCTTATTCTCTGGATAAAATCCTGGCTTCGGTGAAGTCAAGGCAGGATTTCAAGTTATTTTTTTCCCAGTGTTTCCAGGGCAGTGTTTCTGACACCCGCACAATCTTGCTTGCTGTTAGTGACCGCATCTCAGAGAAAGAGGCAGAACCTGGTAGGATGGTCAAAGAGTAATAATGCCCTAAAAAACAGAAAACCTTCCAAAACAAATATGACGACATTAGAATAGGGCTCAAAGAATGTTTTTTTCCTAGAAAAAAATCTCCATCTAACTGTGACAGTAAATGTGATTTTCCTGTGAGCAATGCTTGCTCTCAGAGGTGTTTTGTTGTTGTTGTTATTTTTTACCTTGTAGTTCTTCAGTCTTCATTTATGCCATTTCTCCTTCAAACAGTTTGCTTTTTTTTTTTT
>VXAL01006235.1:62835-172005 GCA_013399475.1 Chauna torquata
TTTTTTTAGTCTTCCCTACCCTCTTCCATTCCTTTCAACCAGCTGGAGTAAGATGCCCCTGGAAAGGTAAAATATAAAGAAAAGCACCTGGCAATTCAGATAGTTTGAACAGTTTAATGTCCTTTCCAATTTGAAATTCTTTAGGGTCTAGACTCCTTCTTAAAAGACACTTCTGATTCACTTACCTTAGATTCTGCAAATCGCTGCTGGACTCAGAGCAGCAAGGGTTATTCCCCTGAATAAAATTAGCAGGCATTTAATAGTAAGACATATTTACATCCATGCAGCACATTTTACCTCACCGGATCCCAAAGCACTGCTGAAATGTTGTAAGACTATGAAACTGAGAAACATTCTCAAAACACTAATTCTTCTCCCATTCTCACTAATTTAGCCCACTAAGTTATTCCCACTTTGTACCAGGGGAAATCAGAGTAGAACCAACCCATAACTTCTACCAGTCATTAAACACACAATCAAAAAAGCATCCAAAATGGTCTTTGAAACCCCAGCCATTGTGCACATAGCTGGCAGGATATAACGGTTCATCCTGGACCTGGTTTACAATCTGCTTTAAGCATGTCCTTCAAGTCTATACTTCCTACTGTCTCAAGATTTTGAATGTGTTCAGCCTGCTTTGTCCCTCTCCATTTATTCCCCACTTTCATGAGGCTCATCTGAATCTGTCCTCATCCTGTCCTGTTAGTTGATATCCCTGCTTTTTTATTTTACACTTCAAATTGACCTATAGAGAGGCTTATGACATACACCTACATCTACTAGTTATATATCTGACCCTATATTATGATATGCACTCATACAATAAATCTTTATATAATTCAAATCTGTACTTAAAAGAAAGACAACAGGAACAGCAGAAGCTATTGAGCACTCCCTAATGGAGGTAAATACTTCCGGCAGACTCCAAGAAGAAAATGCTGCACCTTGAGTAACTATCACCATTTCTTGGTGAGATCTTGCTTTTGTTTACTGACACCTCATTTCATTGCCAGACCAGCCTGGAGACTGACCAGCCAGACTCCAGGCTGGAGTCCAAGTGACAACACAGACATTTTTCAAGTAGCTGTCTTTCTTACATGCAACAATATATCCTGTAGCCTAGAAACAAACACTAATGCCATCAAGATGTCTACAAAATCAGCCAGATTTTAAACCTGTTTTTCAGAGAGTTCAGAGAAAAGGAGAAAATCTGTTGTAGTAGAGCATATTGTGCCAAATATTCATGTAAAGAGACTTAAGCTGGATTGTTGATATACCTGTCCGGTTTCATTAGCTGCCTCTTGTAGCTGTCCCTGCATTTTCCTGAATATGTGCATTAGGCTCCAAAAATTGGCAGACAGTAGAGCTTTCTAATAAAGATGTAGGCCTTGAATCGAAGCCAAATGTCAGCAGGGGCCTTTTTTCTGGACTCCAGTAGGAACTGGATCACGCCTCGCTGGCATGAAAATGTCATGTATCACCCAGCAAATTTGGAACTTTTACATTAGAAGCCCTGGACAGAAAAATCACTAAACGCTCTTAGTTCCGTGCATCACATAATAGTTCTGGATGTGTGGCCTTTGTTGTTGGTATGTTCACAAGAGACACCTAATTAGATTAGGAGGGCTTTAAATTAGATGGTATTAGCCGGCTCGGAGAACCCCATGCAGACTTGCTGGCGATGAGGAAGAGCTACTTCCCCTGCAGTTACCAAGACTACGAAGAGCTGTCATGGGTAAAACAGAAGAAGCACAAACCAAAGCACAGAGTTTAGAGCTGAGATGGGAAACAGTGCCTTGCAGGACGGTGTGTTGAAGCAGCAAGCAATGGCTTTTATGGTGGTGCATTTTCCCTGCTGTATAATTGTAGGCAACTGCCCTGTGCCTCAGTTTACCCACTTGGAAAAAGAAGAAGACTGGTCACTCTGCTTTGCAGTATTCACTGCTTAATGACAGTCATCAGAGCACTTTGCAAACAATTTCATACAAAGGAGAACGTTTTCAAGGCATCCGGGGAAATACTGTCTGGCCATATACTGTGAGGTTGTCCCGGTGGCCTCAGGCCATGTGGGATGGAGAGGAGAAGGCCACCACTGAAGGTGTCAGTGGATGGGGCAGGAGCAGAAAGGAGAATGAGACAGAACAGTTTAAAGCACTGTTCATCATAAATGCCCTTCATTTTCAGTCACAGCAGATATGAGATAAGAAACTAGAAATGCTAATGCCATTTGTAAAGCATGAGAAAAATAAATACTGTGCTATTTGACTGCAGCTAAACACACGTCTAATTAATTAACATGGCAGTTAATTAACAGGACTGTTTTGATCTGCCGTAGCAAAGCTTTGAAATGCAGTGGCTCACTAAGTCATTCATTTCAGTCAAAATTAAAAGCAAATATTATTTTACTGACCCATTTGCAGTGCTCCGTATTACCCTAACGGCATCAGCATGGCATCCCAGTCATCTGAATCCAGCCAGAATTAATCTGAGATCACAAAAGGTAAATAAAGTTTGATCTGGGTCAGGGAGCACAAAGGTGGCCATAGGATGTCCCCAGATAAGAAGCTGTGTCCCTGGTGAAGTGCAACCAGCCTCTGACAGTCTCTCTGAGCTGGGTTGGGTTGTTTCCCTCTCAGAAACCGGAGCAAGACTCAACAAATAGGCTAAAAAGACCTTGAAACAGGTTTTTCTCACTCAAAAATGCATCATCTAACTTGGGATAGTGTATTTTAAAGGAAACACCACTAATGTAGCTAAAATACTTGGCTAGCCCAATTTCCCACAACCCTGCATGATAATGCTAAGGTGGTTGGAAGAGTACAGGAAGGGTTCTTGTTGCTGATTGCAGCTCCAGGACAAGTGTCTACTGCAGCCATTAAAGCCCTCCTTCAGTTAAGAAGATCTTTTCCTGCTCTAGGCATGGTCTAAGACACCAGAAGAAATTTGTTCTTTTCCACAGACCCAAGGACGGGGACCCAGAGTAGAGGAGATGCACGTCACCAGATGCACATCTCCACAGGGTCTGTGAGGCATCGTAATTTAGAGGTGGATACGGGTCAAGCCACAACAGTCAAGGTTAAAAAAAAACCAAAGAAGTGGAATAAAAGTACCTTTGCCTTTTCAAGGGTTTTGTGTTGCACCTGCCAGAGGCACAGAATGGAAGTTCACCTTAAGTTTTAATCAGTCTTTCCCTTACTTCATTTTAATCTGACCCTGAGTAATGCCCCTGAAGAAGATTAATTTAGAAGCAGATTACAGCATCTAACTTGCTAATGATGAGACATCATCCTCAGAATCACAATCTTCTGTCGGGACTTAGTAGGTGCATCAGGAAATAAGATAAAAAAGCTATGCCCCTCTTGGCATTGTCCTGCAGCTGGAGCACTCATTCCCAGCCCAGGTTTCATTCATACCCCAGTGGGAAGGGCTGTGCCTTGGAATACACACGACCAATTGACTGGACTGCAGGAAATAAGCAGGAAAAGCCTGGATAAGGCAATGTTTGGGTCGTTTGGGGGATTTGGGGGGATGTTTGTGGGGAGAAAAAGGTGGTTCCTGTAGCTGCATGCTCTAAGCCCAGCATACTCAGGTCAGCAAGTACAGGTCATGGCAACCAGGTGCAGCTGGCCCATGCAACTGGGAAACGTGTTACTGAGAGATCTTGATTTCCTACATGTAGATTAGAGATCAAATGCTCCCAGTTTACAGGCAGAGGGAAGGACAGCAGGTTTTTCAGAAGGTTTTGTGGTCAGGCATATGGGCAGGATTTTCTGGGAAAAGCAAAGAGGAATCACAGGACACCCTTGGGGAGTGAAACACGAGGGAGCCCTGGCCACTTGCAATGGGACAAGGAAGGGAGGAAAGGGGGTCTGGGGAGATCCTCATGTTTTGCTCAGAAAAAGTGCTTAGATAATAGAGAAGTCATCAGAAAATGTAGACTATACTCTAGATTTTCTGGTTATAAAGTGGTTCATAATTACAACCTGATTCAGCTTAAATTCAGTGGAGGACTTAAAAGTTTTACAATTTCTATAGGGTACTTTCGTGGAACGAAATGAATTCAACCAACTGAAGAAACAGGTGACATGAATGGAAAGAAACACATTTAAACCAAAGTTGCTATAGTATCTGGAACTTTTATCCTAAGCAAAAGAAAATCTTTTGGGAAGGACTCCAGACTATGCAAACTGAGTCAGCATTTCAGAAGTCATATTAAGAGTAGCAGAGAGCTCAGAAGTATTGCAAAAGGATTTGATCAGCAAAGAAATCTGTGTTCAATAAAAGAAGAACTGCCAAAAGTCAAGCTGAGTCAGACCTGTAGAGGATATTAAAAGAAACAGCAAAAGGTTCTCCAGCTGCCTGAACGAAAGAGGAACAGGTAAGGAAGAAAGCTGTAACAGTAAAAGATCAAGAATCAGCTTCCCAGCATTTCCTGGACCAAACCCTGCACACCCATCCACTACGCAAACACCAAAGACACTTGGAGAGGGACGTTGGCCATCCCATCTCATGGCAGACCCAGCCCACAGGTTGGGTCTCCAGCTCCGTGCTAGCCTCCCCCACCACAGACATGCAAGCAAGGAGGGCACATAGCTTTAAGCAAAAGCTGAAAATCTGTATGGGGGAATTCCTACACTCAGACATAAATGGGCAAGCAGAAATGCTCAAACAGAAAAGCTTGATTTCCGGGGCTCCATAGCTCCTAAGGATAGGGAAGGGTACATGACCAAGTGAAAAACAGGACAGGAGAGCAAAAGGAAATTACTAAACACCCTCATGCAGTAGCTTTGAGGAGCTCAGGTCCTGTTTACGCTCCTAAAAGGGAGTCTGATAAAAGCCACAAGAAAATACATCTCCAGTGCTGTTATTGATTGAAAGCAAGAAGAATCATGAACTTTTCCAAGCCAGGATCAACCTGTGGTGTGTCTGCCTCCTGTTAATGCACACTTACAGGTGGCGTAAATGGACTTGACACCGTACAAAGCCTCTCATGTGCCAGTGTGCCTGTGTCAGGCAGAAGAGACGGCCCTTCCTCGCAAGGGTCTGGGGGACAACCAACCACAGGGCTGCCATCAGTGTGATTCAGATCAAGCGTGAGCTCAGTCTAAGAGCACGACAGGCTGTGAAAACAGTTTGGATGCTTGTTCTGGGTCTCGGGGAGGGTCTGGGATTCGGTTACTCATTAAAACACTGAGCACTGTGGAGCTCCAGTCTCTTTATGGATTTAGCCCCCTGTTAATTCCATGTTAAATTTGCTGCAGGAAATGCGCTTCTGGAGCAAACACTGTGTTCCCCTTGCCAAGCCAACAGCATAACATTGTAAAGAAAACAGAAATCTAACAAACAGTCTTTTCTCAACATGTGGCATAAACTCTTTCCTCACACATGCAATAAAAATTATTAGAGAAATTTAACCAGGAACAACATTAATCCAAACACTTTCTATCCTAACTCCTATTTATCTACTGTCGTCACATTACCCACACATGCTGCTGCAATCCTCATTCCTACGTCTTTGCAAAGCAAAGATTCCTTTTTATCCTGGACATTTTGCATTTGTAGGGGCTGAACCCCACCTGCCTAACTGATGGGAAGTCGCTCTTCCCATCAGCTGGGACTTCGCAGCCTGCCACGCTTAAGGTAAGGTAGGGAAGTGCCAGTGGACAGAGGCCAAGGCAGGAACTGCATTTGGTGGAAGGGAAGACAGACAGAAAGTGCTGTGGATAGGACAGGCAAAAACGAGAGCAAGAAAATCAGAGGAAAGGACAGAAAGCAACAAAAACAGAAAGGGAGGGGGACAGGCAGTGAAAGAAGAGTGCAGGAATGGTAGAGGAGATGGGGAGGAGGAAGAGATACAGAGGTCCTGCAGCCATTAGACCATGTTGGCCTCCTGGACATGGAATTGAATCTTTTCTTGCTTCAGATGTGTACAGAAGGCAGAAAAAGCATGTCTTTCTTTACCTCAATGTGAAAAAAAAAGACAGAGGATAGAGGATTTGCTGTGGATCCAAAAAGGTAACAACTCCACTATTATGAGTCAAGACAGAGTCATGGATTTTTTTTCTGTGGTTTGTCTGGATCGTTTTTCTAATTTTTATTTATTTATTTATTGAGAGGGAGAAAATAGGAAATGGCTTTTTTTTTTTTTCAAATACCACAGTACAAGAAAGTTAAATGAAGAAGTTAGGAAATGGCAAAATTCCTGGACAGCTTTCATTCGAATCCCTTTAAGCACATACTTCATATCTCAGTCTCTACAACACTTTCTTTTCATCCCACAGGATCTATTTCTTTTATTGAAGACACTGGAAGGGCATAATGTGAAGGAGACAGTGTTCTGCAGGCAAAAGGGACAGATATATAGCCGAAGCGCTTGAATGTTGCCCTAGAGGACTGGGGACTGAGTCTACAAAGGACTTAAGCCTGGTTCTGCGTAGCATCCCACTGTTCGGCTGGGCTGCAGCACTCCAGCCAGGCTTTCAGCTCCGGGATGTCTGGTGAAGCCAGTATAAGCCGTGCTGTGGTCATCGTGAGTGTTAGCCAACAGGTAAAAGCTCAGAAAAAACATGGAAGAGATATCTTACAGTGGACACCTCTGATGACTAGCCTCATCTGTCCCCTCTGGACCCAATGCTTGTGGCATCTCAGGGTTTGCCCAGAGCCTTGCAGAACATCTCCGTGGTCGCAGGGACAGTGTGGGAGCATTCTTCCCAGGTGGGATCTCCTGTTTCACCAGCAAACATCTCTACCAGCCCCACTGCATGCCATCACCACTCGGTCCTCTCTCCTGATCCCTTCTGCTGGGCTGCAGCAGCGAGCGGGCACTTCGGCTTCCTTCTCTCTGCTGTTTCACTGCTGCTTCTGAGACACTGCATCTCACCATCTCCGGTTTCCCAGAGGCTCACCCTGCCTTTTAAGTATAGGACATATTTTGGACTTGGTTTTCAGGACTAATCATATTAATATCAGAAACAGAGATTCCAGGATCAAATAAAACATAAAAACGAGTGTTCTGCACTTCGAAAGGTTCTGTGACATTTCAGCATGTCTCCCCAAGAAGTCCTCCAACGTGTCCTGGCTGCAGAGATGAGAAGTGAGCGTTCCCACAGCCACCCATCTCCTGTTCTCCCCTCTCCCTGCCCACCTCTTCTCAGCTGAATCATTTGTCTCCATCCTAGCTCTTATATCACTATTTTGCCTTCTCACTCCTAATTTGCTTACACTGCAAACATTAACGTAATGACATCAACTTTATAATCCCCTTCTATTAATATCCCTTTCCAGGATAAGGTGACAGACATAGCACACCTTTTGAAACTTCTATTAATTTGCCCTAGCATACTGTATGCAACTGTGAAACACATTAATAGGTCAAACCTGCTAATCTATGATGATCTTGAAGGTCTTTTCCAACCTAGATGATTCTATGAACTTCTCAGCTTGCTAGAGACCTGTGTGGACACAACACAGGTGCAGGATCAAGGTGTTCTGTCCACTCTACCTATTCCTGCTTTCAGTTTAAGGATTTTGACATCACAGCCACTACAGTAACTGGGAACAGAGATAATTTTTTTAGGGAGAGGTGCTGTAAAGTTGTATTCATCAGTATTCATTAATAATTTTCCATGAGGAAATTAAATAATTTTATATTCACTGCAAAGTCTGAAAGATACACGGTAACTAAAAGATGGAAAGGTTTGAATAAGTATCTACCTTTCAAAGACTGAATGAGACGTGGGTTTTGTAGGAAAAGTTATATGCTATCATAAGGACTGTGTCAAGATGCACACTTGCAAGAAGACATGTTAAGACTGCCTGAGGTGGCTTCTTTCAGTCATTTTCCGATCTGTATTTGATTACACAATTTTACCATTCCTGTAACTTAGAAGCAACGTTGAATGGATTCTAAAACATTTATTTCCAAGAAAAGAACATTTAGAGAGATTCAGGTGCCTAAATATAAGAGCTGTCTAATGTCATTTGAGATGTTCTGAGCAGCCCGTCTGGCTTGCAGCTGCTGCTCCAGCAGGGCACAAATCCTTCCATAAATCCCATGTCAAAACTGCCAACACATTTAGATGACTCCAGCAACTGCCATCATCTCCAAAGGCATTATGTTTAGGTACCTGAATTTCCCCATTTAAATTATATTTGAACACTGAAAACAGAGAGTCATCAGATAAACTTGGGTATAACTTCAGCCAGGATTTCCTAGCCATAGTGCACATTGCTCTCATTTCTCTATTTCAGTCATTCCTGCTTAGATTCAATTTTATTGCCTCTCAGGGTCTCCGGTCAATTTTGGTGAAATGGCTGACAAATCAGAAGTGTGTAGTCTGGGGAAATGCTCGTCTGCATTCAGAAACTGGCAGACGTGGCATTTCCAGGCAGCCCACTAATCCTCGTGTAGCGGGGGTTTAGAGTTATAAACATGCAAGCGCTGCCTCCTCTCACCCTGCTTCCTACTTTATGCTGGTTTGGGGATTTTTTATTTATTTTGGACAGAAATCCATCCCTGAAGTAGGAACTACTTGGAGAAGAGAAAATGTTTCAGGAGTCTTAGAGCAGAGGTGGGAACTTGCAGAAGAGACGAAATGACAATGTCAAGGTTGCGCAGGTACCTGCAATTTTATTCCCATCTGGTGAATCTGGTCTGTGATACTATCTCTAAGGGATGAGTTTTACTGTCCAAACAAGACTAGGCAGATACTGCAAGAATACTGAAAGCTCGAAGGCTCACAATATGTACATAGTCAGAAGATTTAAGGTCTCCCAATGAATTTCCTCAGGTTTTTATGCATTCTACAGTCTTTATTTCAGCTAATATGTGAGACTTTGCAGGTCGAAACTATGATAAGACCTGATCTGCCAAACAATGTTCCCACCTAATTTCAATGGAGCTATGTTCCTGGACACCTTTCTGAATTTGGCCTCCACATCCTGTTCATATCAGAAAAAGTTTACTACTGTTTTATGAGAACAATACACCTTTCTTACTTTGGATCAGCTTATGCTCAGAAAAGAGGTTTTGCGTCAGTATAGTTTATATTATTTTGCCAGTCAGAATAAACTGTACTAGCAAAAAGCTGTTTTTATTGTGGGCTTTTGTCTACAATAAAGTTTTCAGCACTATTCCTATGTCAGGATCTGATTTTATTTTTTTTTCACATTACTAGCTGACATGCATACTGGCAACATGTTGTAAGTGCAGCATAGGCCAAACTGAAAGGTGAACTTTGCTCAACAAAGAGTTAATACTGTTGGCAGCAATAAGCATGAGAGAAGTGTCTACACTGCTGGTAGACATCAGAAAGCTGGTGAGACATACTGAGCTGTTCCAGGTGCCTACCTGGAGACATGTTCAAGCCACTCTAGCCATTGCTACCTTGTGAAAATCAGGTTTACTTACGGTATCTCTGTGTGAATACTCCAGTGGAGAGACACCCAACATTTCCAACCATGTTCCAAAATAAGCATCAAATAAATCTTAGAATAAGAAACACCATGTTCTGAAATTCACTGATTTGAAAATATGTTCTCCAGAAATATGCTTATGTGGTCTGAGTAATGAAGATGCTTTCTTTCTCCTGTGTTCTGGTTGCCTTGCATGTTTAGACTGTGGGATCCTTAGAGCAGGGTCGATCTCTTGTTGTATTTTTTGTGCAGCATGACCTTTAACTTTAGCTGCAGCTATTACAGCCCAACATAAAGCAAACTGCAGACAAGAATATCAGTGTAAACAAGAAAGACAATCTCTGCATGTAGGAACTGTGATCTCCCACTCCCTGTCTCAACAGCATAACGCATACCCCAGCACATACATGCACCAATGCTGGAAAAGAAAAAAATGCTCAGTTCCTAACTAGTTCTGTTAAAAATTTCTACTTGTGGTTGCCATGGCAATTATACATGGAGCAAGGTAAGTTATAGCCTGGAAGTTTTGCTGTGGATGAAAAGGCTGCACCCCGAAGTCACAGAATATGGAGCCCAAAGACTTAGGAGCGAAGGTCTATTCTTTTTTACTACTATATTCTGTGATATGTTTGTAAAGTAGCTTTATAAACTCTCCATTAACAATATCAAACCGCATTCGCTCTCTTTCCTTTGCCTGTCCTTGTAGGGTTGTCGTGGGAGCTCAGAAATTAGGGGAAGGACTTGGGAGCCCCATCAGCTTTGCTCCTGCTCCAGATGGTGAGAAGACACCAGAAGAAAGAGCTCTGCTCTGACTGACCTCGCAGGACCCCTTACGACTTCTAAGAAACTTCACTCGGCTGCATGAAGCTTAGGTTATTCTGAGAAATGATATAAAAAGATAACTCTTCCTATCTGCGCATCAGATAGTGTTATTTGTATATCTGTTATCTGGCCTGTTTTCCCCTGTTGCTCTGTGTGGGTCGTTCACACAACAAAGAGGGGAGCTGAAAAGAGACCTTGAAGAAAGGAAAACATAAAGCCTCGTAATTTAACAGAGAGGTTCAGAAGGAGGTGAGAAGACAACATGCTTAAAATCTGTTTGCTTTAATATGGCTAGCTTTCATGACAGAGGCCTTTAAATAGCTGTGATTTCGGGGACTTTTTTGTTCCAAGAAAAGGGCCTGGATTTGGTGACCCTGCAGACATGGCAGAAAGCCTTGTGCCTAGTTTGAGGGGAGTGATCTTTCTCTTCGTGTGATCATGAACCTTACGTGTCCTGACCTCTATATTTACACTATTTCACCACATTTTCTTACAGCACCTAAATAGCCTTTCTTTCAAGACCCAAATTTCAAAGACCACAGCTATGTTTTCATAAGAAAAGCTAGAAGCCTGTAGCCTCCAGGACATGCTCGACAGTGTGGCAAAATAAAACCCTTTTAACAGTAAGTGACCTCTCTTCTGAGCCTTCAAAAGAGAAGCAGCAAAAAGAGACAGATGTGTGTCAGGGCCCAGGACTGTCCACATAAGATCCTTTTTGCTTTGGTCATCCCTGATTGAAGAATGTGGATTTTGCTTTCTTATAACTGCTTACCAACTGCATTTCTTGTATCATAATCCTGCTTTACCTACACCGCAAGCTCTTGGGAACAAGAATCACTTTATATCATATGCTTGCACAGCATCCAGCTTGAGGGCTAGCACACTACTGCTATGGAAAAAAAATGTTAGGAAGTTATAGGAAAAGCTCACTGAAATAGATATGAAAGGGGAGGGAGCAGAACAACCTTTGTTTATACTAAGGACGTGGGGAAGCAAGGCATGCAGTATCTGTATCTGACCTTTAGGAATAAAAAGAAAAAAAAAAAATCTGAGCTTGTTTGCATGACAAATCAACAATGATCTAGAAAAAAACAACGGTTAGAAACCAAGGATTTGACCTCAGCCTAACATGCAGTGGAGAAAATTGCAACACTAACAGTCATTTGACTCTTAAAACACACCACACAATCAGCCCAGATAAGAGGACAGTCTTCCCTTTCTTATTTCTTCCTTTTAATTCATTCCTTTCTGCTTATTTTTTGCAAATGTCTCTAGCATTCTGGCTTATTACATTCTAAACGCGCTTCTACCTTTAATGAAATGAGAAAGGGATCTGCAAGAAATTGGGAATGACCTGAAAATGTTGTTTCTATTACACTCATGTAGCCTTTCCAGGACTGAATGGAACATTCCTGCGGCAATGAACTCTTTAATCTGCGTTAATTTCTTCAGTCACACTGTAATGGCTGATACATTGTAGTAATCACTGACAAACTTGGTTGGCATAGGCAAATTGGAGCTGTAGCAGCAGAAGAAAAGAAATCTCAGCTCCACGGAAAATAAAAACACAAATCCTATCTATGCCTCAGCAGGATGAACCTGAGTTCCAATCAAAAGCATTTCTCTGAACAGGTCACTTTTGTAAGAATACAGAGCTTGAGACAGACAATGGGGAACTGGATGAGTAATGTTGGTAGAATGAAAACTTCCAGAATTCCAGGGATTTCTTAAGTGGACAATTAAATTTGTCTGTCTAACATTACCTGCCCGCAGACAAGGCAACTGCATTTATTGAATTGCTATCCTCTGACCATCTCAGATCCTTTCCTTCACATAGATTACCATAGTAAAGAGAAGGAAAATTGAGAGCTACTGAAATGAACTGTATGAAAATGTAAAACAAACCACAGCTCTGTTGTACTAGTCATTGAAAATGTTTCTCCTCAGTTGGCTATCACAACTGGCTTTTAAAAAAGTACCTATATAAAAGACATTTTTCATACGAGTAAAGCACAGAATTTCCTAAAGACCTCAGGAATCATGCCTCCCAGGCCCCATCAGACTGACCTAAGATCATGAAACATGCTTAAAGTAACACATTTTGGAATCTTTCTATTCACCTTTTAGAACTTCTAGGTGAAATTGATTCATGTTTTACATTTCAGAAAAGCTGGAAATGTTACAGAGTCTTTATTCCAAGAATGTAAGTTTTAAGAAATGCATCAAAAATCATGAAACTTGAAATTAAAACATGAGATTTGGCAGCAGTGGTGAACAGTAATTCACTCTTCCAAGCAATTCCTCACCCTTTCAAATAGAAATTGCTAATCGTGAGAAAAAAATTCATAAACGCAAATTTGTAAAGTGCAGATCCAGCCAGCAACATATAATTAGTTCTTCACTTTTCTTTTTTTTCCCACATTTAACACCAAATGTAACATTAATTTCACTCGTCTAGCTCCGATTTACCAGCACTGGTCTGAAAATACATGTAGAGAACAAGCCCAGCATAGCACCATGGTGCCCTTGTCTTGTACAAATCTGTGTAAGCGCAGTAGCGACGAATCACCTGGCTGTTTGCATACAAATTGATCCAAGTCTGTTGACTTCCTCTTCTGTAGTTCTCTCACATGCATTATGCAAAATTCAGTAGGCAGATATTATAATCAGCACATTAGTCACTGAGCAGACATCTCCAATTTCCTTGTAGCCTCCCAAAGTTACATTCTGAACCTCGAGCATTCAGTGGAGTTGGCATCTTGTTGTGGGCATAATGAACCAGGATAAAATGAACGTGCTATGATACCTGCAACAGACAACTCCTGCTGATCCTGTGGTGCATGCACATATACCAGTTTGTTTTGACCCTTTGCCACCTGCAACAGAGAAGAAAACTGCAAGAGTCCTGCAAAGGTTGAAAGGACTACGAAATTCTGGTGCAGCTCTGAAAACACCTTGATGGAGGAAGTGTGAGCTCTTCTGGAGAAGGACCAAAGGAAACCTCTGGCACGGTTGTGAGCAGTTGAACAAATATTTTTTATTAACAGACAGACATCCTTTCATGGGCAGCGCAATTCAGCCTTTCTAATGGAGTTCAGCCTTGCATTAAAAAGTCTGAACTGTGCTGAGTAATATCTTTTTCTTGCCCATGTACTCCTAAAGTTGCTGGCAATGTGAAAATTCAGTATACCCACAGATTTCACTGAGGAGATTCGTTCTGACAGAGCTGAGGAGTGGAGGTAGCTGAAGCTCCAGTGCATTTGCTGCTGCTAGATGCGAGCATAGCGCTCACCAGTGACTTCTCAGCCACGTTCTGCTTCAATAATTTCCTGGAGTAGCCAGAAGAACTGCAGGCTGAGGGAAGGAGGTACAATGCTGCAAAGTCAGCGGCTGAGCACTCCAGAAGTTTGGTGAAGTCTCTTCCTGACTTCTGGCATTGGATGCTGATCCTTCTCCCAGGCACGGCAGAAGTCTTCTTCCCATCATCTGCTTTTGGTACTCACCCAGGAGAATTCAGGCAACAGACCTACAGCTAGAGCTTTTGGCTGTCAGCAGTAAAACATCATCCAAAGGTTGCCCCTACTTCTCGCGTTAATTCAACTCTCCTCTTTACGGAGGTACTCTCCAGATGTTACTGCAATGCTGCTTCCCGTACCTCAGGAACGCTTTTCCTCGTCTCCAGCTGTGAGCTTTCTTGCCAAGGAGAGAACAAGAGCTGAGCACTCCCCTCCTGTTTGCTTTGAGAAACATCCTGGGAAAAGGTGCCATATTCCTGAATTTGATGGATTTGCATGAAGGATCGTGACAATGCGACTAAGCCCCTCAGCGTTTCTAAAAACACCTAGATTATTATTTTTTTTTCCTAATGTTTGAGAGCTGTGCTCAGGGCACATGGGACCAGGACAGCTGCCTGCCACAGTGATGCTGTGCCTTAAGGGCAGCCCTTAGAGCCAGCAGCCCGCTGTATGGACCAACTGACTGTGCTGACACACGGGCAGCTGCTGTAATATTTCATTTTTCTCGTTAACATGAGAATATTATGTTCTGTAAAGAATTACAGTTAATGCATTATCTCAACACTGTTACGCAAAATCAGAGAAATGCTATTAAAATAGCAACAAATTTACTCTTCGTGCTGATTAAGACAGCTAAGAGTTTTTTCCAATGGTTATTCTCTGGTCTAGAGCCCAGTCCAAAACAGATCAAAAAGCTCCATTCAGTTTTACAGGTTAGAGACTTTATCTTTTCAGACAAGCTGAAATACTTATCTTAAGGTTAGCCACACTGATCTGAAACTTCGGACTTGAGAAATCTGTCTGGGAATCTCTTACATTCAGACTTTATTTTTTATCTTGATTTCTGACACTTCCTGGTCTGTTCTGAGCAAAAGACCATAAAAGCCACTTCTCTTCCCTTTCAGTATGCCTCTTCCATTGCTACTCAAAACCAGGAAGCGTAGAAATGAGAAAACTGCAGCATGGGGGCAGCAAAAGGTTAAATTCTTCTGAATGTGTTTTGGTCAAAGGTTCAGACCTATTCCTTCATTACCCCAACTAATTGTTTTGTTTTTCACTATCATTTACAAGTTTGCAGAACCTTGTCTTCAAGAAAACTTAGAGTCAAAGAATGACCATATTCTTTGTTAAAATGATCCTTTGACATTTTCAGTGTAAGCAAGTTGACTCTAAACAACTCAAGAACATGTGAGCCTTCTTCCAATCTAGTTTTCACTTAGCTGTAATTACTACTAAACATTTTAGATTCTGACAATGATTTGCATATTTTCTTTTGACTTCTGCAATATTTTGATAACATAGATGGCAAAATGTTTTGCTGTAGATAAATGTGATTGTGGGTTTGTGACTTTTCTAATGATCATGAGTCAATAAGTCTCATGATACCTACAGTAGCGTGCTAGATAAAGGAATAGACTGATGCTTATCTCTCCAGAGAGATACAGTAGTTAGAAAAGCTTGCTAATGGTGACTGCCCCTCAGCTGTGAATTGCTTAAGCTTATGGTAGGTCAATCTACAGCTAAATGCAAGTCCAGCTGCCAATATCTACAAATTCCTTCCGTATTCTCTGCCAAAAAAAATCCTTTCTGAAATGTCCCAAGCTACTGTCTCACCAGACTAAATATTGTCTGCTAGCTTAATCCTAGAGAGAAGCGGAAAAGGAGTGCAAAATTATGTTTTTAGAGAATGTTCCCTTTTGATTTTCACTTTTAAGAGGCAAACTGTTGGCTCTGGAAACATGCAGAGATGGACTACTTAAGAACTAAAAATGTGCTTTGTTTTATGGATCATCTGGTGGAGAATTAGCTTTTAGCTGAGAGAGTTTGAAGGAAGCCGGAAGGAGAAGGTATGGGGCGTTAAGTAAACCTAAGCAGCTTATGCTACCTTAGGTTTATTTAGGCACAGATGGGATTAGCTGTGGGCTGATTAATGGAGACTTTAGAGAAGGAGGCATTGGGGGGGGGAGTGTGGGGTAAAGGAGGAGGTGCTGCATATCCAGCCACACTGCAGGGCATTTGAGCAACATGTTGCTGTGGCAGAAGCATTGTGCATTAATAAATATTGCATGGAGGTGGGGATAGGGTGTTTGGCACCTTTTGGCCGTTGGGAATTGGAGCTGAGATGCTCGTTCATGGGGGCTTCCTTGGGCTTTCCAAAACGGCTTGAGGAACAGGGCCAGGAAGAGAGCCCGCAAAGGCAGCTGGAGAGTTGGTGGCCTGGAGCTTTGCCACCTTAAAATAACTCACCAGCAACGTACCCCTAAAGATAATACATGTACAGCAGTTGCTCAAATCCCTCCTCTGTAATAGGTTCCCAAGGCTGTCGGCCTCCTGCAGCCCAGGGATTTGCATATAGACTGTTTTTTCCCACAATAACCATCTCTCTAGTTACTAGGCCGATCAGATACCCTGAAGCAAGGAGTACACAACTCATGTTGTGGCGTTACGACTATTGTTAGGAGTCAAGCAAAGAGCCGTCCCTGCCCCGCTGCGGTAGGAAGGCAAGGTTTGCTGAAAGCCCTGGCAGCTGATGCAGAAAAAGGCCAGCTCGCTGCAGAGATAAGCAATGTCCATCCGCAGAGATGGAGTGGGGACAGTGCCCCTTCCGCTGGACCAAACCCCGAATCTCCCAGGAAATTTAGTAGGAACGCATTGTGAATCAAGCCATTTAAAAGTATTAAGGAGGGAAAAAAGCAAGGAACTTCTGAGCTAACCAGAAAGAAAACTAGCTGGCTTCAAGTGGAGATTTTAAATGAAATTTTACAAGTATATGCTGGAGTCTCCTTATTGTTAGTTCACTCTTGAAAACAGTGTTGTGTTGTTTATTTAAACTGCTCTATCTCAGCCCTATTCTAAGTGCTCAGACTGGAGAGCTAACAGGGCTGTGCCATGGATTTCTTTTTCCTAAATTGTCTCTTCTTGAAGATATACGGTTGAAACATGTCAAACTGCAGAAATATGACTGGCAGCCGAGCTCTTGCACATTTTCCAGGAGCTCTGTTAGTGGCTGTCAAAGAGAAATCACCTGTGAGCCAGGGAAACCGTGCAGAGGGGAACTACCAGCAGTTTCAGAAAGGACATACTGGGGCTTAAAAGCGCCTGGAGAAGACCTTTTCTCTTATGATTTCTTCAGGTTTTGCTTTCTACAGGCCTTGCTTTGGGAAATTAAACAGAGATAATCAGGCTGGACATTTTTGTCTAGAAACACCCGAGGCATTTTCCTCTCAGAGACCACAGCCTGGTGCATTTCTGAAGAATTTCAAAACCACCTCCTTACAACCCCTTTGGACGTAGCACGGTGGCTTTCCGCTGCTGACCCTGATAAATTTTCCATTGGAAGTGCAGATGCCTCAATGAGCTGAGCATGCTCAGGTCCACAACCACCTCATACGAGCTACCTTTGCCTGGTCACCTTGGAAATATTTTAGTGATATCCAGGGGCCCACAGGCCGGAGGAACACCCCACTGCCACAGGGTGAGCTCCTCCCCAGAGAAACAACACAGGTTTGTGTTTGCCCATGGGTGCCAGGCAGAATAGGATAGAAAATCAGAGGCATCTCATCTAAATGATGGGCATGGGTTTTGCGGAGTGCTTTGCTTCCCAAACACTAGATGGAGCTGGGTAACTGAGGTTCATTTCCAGCCTTTTTGCAGGCTAGGGTTGCGGGAGGCGGAGGTGGAGGCAGCGGGGTGGGTGAGCGTCCCCATCCCGGGAGCTGGCGAGGGGCTGCCTGAATAGGGCTTGCTTTTCTGTCGGCAACAATAGCCTCATACAGCAAGGCTAGCCTCATCCCGACATTACATGAAATAGGTCAGTATTTGGATAGACAGATTTATTGTGCAGTTTGCATTTAGGCTTAACGGTTAAAATAAATAGTTCTTTTCTTCCTTTGGAAGCTGATGAGCCAGACTCACTTCCAAACCACTGAAGACTTCTGTACTTTTTGACAAACACAGTTCTCCAATTAAGGACAGTAAATAGGATTATGCAGTCTGAAAAGGCTCTTTATCACTAGAAAGTTTGCATGTGGGAAGTGGGGTCTCTCTTTAGTGTTCATCGTAATTCTTTTAAAATACAAACTAATGATTTTGTCACATCCAGAGTTTGGGGTTTTCAAAGGCAAAAGCTGCTTAAAGGCAGCAGCCTTCTAGGGGAAGAGATCTGCATCCATATGATTAATTCTGTATATTATATGCAAAATTAATATATAGTTTTTAATCAAAGTCTTTCAAATGCAATATTTGCATTAAAACATACGAAGAAATGAGTCATGTTTATTTTTCTTTCAGGAGAGTGCTTTATTATGTGAGGTAGACATACATACTTCTCTTTAAATCAAAGTGTAATAAATCGCACAGGTCAGAAAAGGCCAAATAGTTTAGCACCTCAGGAACTTGGTGTGAAAGCTGTCTGCCAGCTGCTTTAAAGATACTGCAAACCCATTGCAGAGGAGATATGAAATAACCTGTTACTAACGGAAGTTTGATCCAGAACTCCAGCAGTGAGTACCTGGGAGATGCCATATGATGTGAGGACTTCCATCTTGTATCACATGGCTGCAGATGTTCATATTATGTATACAATCATCTAATCTCTCTTGACTCTAGAACATCTGTGACATAGATTAATTATGCATTGTGTAAAGACAAAGTGTGGTGATTTAATTAGGTTTGTGATTACTGATTTTCAGTTCCATTGGCTCCCTCTCTTGTCCTTGTAATACGAAACAGAATTTACCAGTTTATTTTCCATATTTTTTTCTTCCTCCACAACCCAGCTTCCTTATCATGGCAGTTTTCCATGTAATCTTCTCATTTTTTTCACTTTCCCTATGCCCCTTCCATTTCTACTGTATTTCTTCAAGATTAAGTGGCTAGAAATGTAAATATTAATCTAGGTGGAGGGAATACCATCTGTTTCCGTATTGGTATCCTTGGCTTTTTTTCATTCCAGATGCAGAATGATGACATGAATTGCAATATGCAGAGAATACAGTGATGATGACATTGTAAGACAGACAAATGATGCTCTGGACTTGCTATAGTATAATTTACTCTGATGTAGTTTGCATTTATGTAATTCTGTTGGCATCAGATATTCCCTCCCCCCCCCTTTTTTTTAAAGAATTCCTTAAAAACTCAAATAGAATTTGTAATTTTGTCATTTAGCTACAGTTTTGCAAGATTTCTTTTATTCCCCAGCCTGTTCTGTTTCCCTCCAGGGACAAGTACACCTCTCAGTGCCTGTTATTAGCTAGGTTTGCAGCCTCCCACACTTCTAATTTAGAGCCAAATTTGGACTGGTTTCTTCTGCTTGCAAGGTGCCTCAGGTCTGCTGAGGATTGAGATGGGATGGGTAATGCCTCTCTTTTCCTTAGAGCACGATGCTGAGCTGGATCATCTGTTCTCCTGTTCCCAATTTCTCCTCTCAGAACATTTTGACAAGCATCACTCTAGTCAAATGATGAGAGAGAAAAAGTGACAAATAGGAAGAATCAACGTGGATTTAAAAAATATCCAAGTCTAGTCACTGTTTAAGTTTGGTATTTGTGTGCTGCTCTTTGCCTTCTCTGCACTTCTGCACTAGCAGGAATGGATTGGATGAAAAATACTCAGGTCTAAGCACTTTCATGGCTCATTTCACATGTGGGAATACACTGGTTCTCAGCACTGAGCAAAGTATCTGCGTATACTTTAAAGGAGATTGCATTTTGCACTTTTACTGTAATTTCCCAATTTGCTTGTACTTGAAATGTATCCTTTTTCTGAGATAAAGGAGAGCTGAACCAGACAGGGCGGGAGAGTCAAGTTCCGTGTGGAGGAAGACACGTTGCAGCTGCATTTGTTGGAAACGTCCTGGCTTGATGCCCCTGTTTTCTTGGTGCCCAAGGCAGTTTCACACATTTCCTAGCGATCCATCTGTGGAAGATGGAAACGCAGCAACAATGCTCAATGCACAAGCGTTAGTAAAGACAGAGGAAGAGCCTTCACTCTCAATGGCTGAGCCCAGTAAGACACTGAGAGACTCATTCAGTTCAGTTGATGCAAGCTGCAGAGCAAAAGGACATTTAGGAAAAAAATCTTTACAACACACTATAAAGCACACAGCTGCTAGTGACTGTAATTGCTACTGTACCTCTGCAACAGTACAGATGTGTAGAAAATTAAGATTTTGAAAGAAGAAAAAGTGTTGGTTGACTGCAGGACAGGTTTTTCTTTATAAGTATTGGTTGGGATTAGAAAACTACAAAACTGAGTTTCTACATCATGAAAAGCCACTGCTACTCTCTTCGAAGGTGAATTTTCAATAGATATGTCCTCAGTAACTTTCAGTTAGAGCATTTCAATTTCACCTGAAGTTTGTGTGGTAAAATATTTATTATCACCCTCAGGGACACAGGATCTTGCTATTTTAAATAAATAAAAAATGTGGCATGTTTGCTTAGCACCCAATACTTTTATAGATGAAGTATATCCTTTCCATCTATAATTAATTCCTCCAGTGCATTTCAGTTTTGAGAAGCATCATGTGTAGAAGAAGTGGATGCTTAGTTTTCCTGGGGGACTTTCATGGAAGCAAGGGTTAGACTAACCAGTACAGGAATGATTCAAAACCATGCGCATAGCCTATTTATATTTAGAGGCCAGTCGTTTACTTTTTTTTCCTATAAGAGTTGGGTCTGTTCAGGTTGGATATTAGGGAAAGGTTCTTCAGTGGGAGGGGGTCGGGCACTGGAACAGGCTCCCCAGGGAAGTGGTCACAGCTCTGAGCCTACCGGAGTTCAAGAAGCATTTGGACAACGCTCTCAGATTTTTGGGTGCTCTCTGGGAGCGGAGCTGGGAGTTGCACTTGATGATCCTTGTGGGTCCCTTCCAACTCAGGATACTCTACGATTCTATGATTCGAAACTCTGCCTCAAAAGCCACTCATGCTACATCTATCTTTTCAACAGTATTGACTATTCGTCAAGCATTTTGTTGTATTCTAGTAAACGCATACTGAGGCGAAGACCCTGTGTAACACTTCAGTGGTTACATCAGGCCTTTTTGCTACATGGAACAAGACACAACATTTGAAATCTATTGGCTTCTTTTCCCAAAGGGAAAGCTTTGCCAGGAGGCGGTTTCTGCATGAGTCACAGTAGCTGTAAACAGCTTGATGGTAAAGCATGCCCTAAGGTGTAAGCTTGCAAAAAGGTGACTTCTGGTGCAGCTCAGAAGGGAGATGACACTGAGCTGCTGAAGCATCTCTTACGGTGCTTTCCTAGCCCTGGGAACGTTAAGCAGGGCTCTTAGCAGAAAGAGCTCATGCAGTTGGATGAAAGGTGGAGAAACTGCCCAGTGATGAGAGCAGGAGCATTTGACCTAAATCGTGTGGCTGGCTTCTGGAACAGACAAAGCCCAAACTTTTTGGCTGAAATAAGCCTGCTGTGATGCACTTTTAACTTCTGAGATGACTGGAAATGAGTGCAAAGTGTCTGTCTTTGACTGGATCCAGATACTGCCTCAAGCTCAAAGTCAAGCTGGCGTCTGAGGGATGCTATTCATGATGAGCTAGATGTACATTCACATAGGATTCAAGACATATCTGAATTTTGTCCAGAAAACATAGAGCTGCATACATGAAGCAGATTTCTGAACAGGCTTTTCAAGCCTTTCACACTTCCATAGGCCCAAGGAAGTTCATTTTGTACATATAGTCAGGCCCTAACTTGGACTGCATGTGGCTGAGATGGGCCTTGCTTACTTTAAGGCTATTTGGCAGTCTTACTGGGCATGGGACTAAGCTGTACAACTCACCTGTATCATTTGCAAAACCCTGCCATTATTGATACAGTTATCACTCTCCATAAAAAAACATGTTTCCATAAGCCAGAAAAGTTTTAGTCTGGAAGCACATGGAGACAGAGGTATACTCAACCTCTCACCCTTGCCACTTTCTCAAATCTGAGCAATATTGAAGCAAAGGCATATCAGAAGACTGATATTGTCAAGACAAATTCTCAAAATCCACAAAGATCTCCTTCATCTGTTTTAATTAAACTGAAAGCCCATTTGTGAGGGTCATCTTCCGATACAGCTAGAAGCTTTGTGCTTAAAGAGTGTGGGAGTTGAGCCAGGACATTCAGGCCCCTTTGTGGAAAAATGCTCTTACATAGCATCCAGCATGAAAATGTGACCAAGACTCGGGAGCCATAACTGAGAAGTGGTATTAATATTGGTGCATAGAATGCATGTTAATGTTGCTTCACATCAAAGGACCTTGTTTAGGTATTTGCTACTTGACCATGAAGATCCAGGAACGAGCAGAGCATAGAAGATTATTAACTCCAGTGAACCCTGAAATGAGAAGATATTACCTAGTTTACAATCACTGAAACCGTAGACCTTCTTTCACTTACAAATCTTTCCCTCTCTTTGAATTTGTATTTTTTTTTCCTTCTCCTTCTTGCCCCTTCAAATTTTCCACATTTAGGCAATTCCACCGTAACAGTAATTAAAACTGTTCTTGACAAAGGTATTTATTTATCGATGTGTTGTTATTGATTGTAAATCAGTCTGCATTCACATTTTTACACTTGCTATGATAGGATGCTTTTAAGCAGAAGCAGTAAAGTCATTAACAGTACCACCTAGAGCTCCCAAAATGTCCATTTGTCTCCCAGTTCAAAAAATTCTTTGCCCTCTGGGGAAGGGGGAAAAAGGAGGAACTTCTTTTTTCTCATTTGCATTTTTAACAGGCTAGAAAAGCCCAACGGATTTATTATATTTGCAATGCATTTAGGGTTTCACAGAAATATGTCTAATGCTACAAGTTGATTTAAATTAGAGCCGTGTGACTGGATTTTGTATGCATTTCAGACCAAGAGTGCATGCAGGTACAGAGCCCCCATCAGAACTGCTAATATTAAAACTCTTTAAATTCAGGGATGATTTGACTGTGAGTAGGAATTTTGGACTATGCAGTATCATATGGATCCCCAGAGCCTGCCTGCGTGTCCTCCTCTTAAGCAAGCTTCCTAGTACGCCTGTTCCTGGCTATCATTATAGACAAATCTGCCACTGAAGTCAGAGCAGAATGCCAAACTAACAGCTAACACTGTCATTAACTCGAGCATTTGCTGTGATTTCCTCATTGACAAACATGTTTGTTAGAACACATACCAGGCGGAGATATCTTAGAAGCAAAGCAAGAACAAGGAAATTAAGACAGTTTGCTTGACATGCAAATTATCATCTCTGCTCTAACCGGCTTCTGAAAAAGATACGCTCTATAAAAATGACACACGCAAGAGAATACACAGCGGCCTCATTTTATTTTCAGACAACTGCAGTTCTATTTTTTTTCATAGTATTTAAGGTAAAAATCCTCCTTTCCTAAGCATATTATTCTGGATTCTCTTTGAAAACGCAGAAGCCTTTCTCTCTGTGGCTGCAAGTTTCCATCTTATTCACCTTTCTTCCCTCACGCTTTAATTGAATCTGCAAGGCATGCTTCTTCTGGTACTGTAATCGGGCGTCATGGAAACTTTGGAGTCAGCCTAAAGGAAAGGGACTCGAAGCTGGCAATCACTAAATAGCAAGAAGGATATTTTTTGAAAACAAAGGTTTAGAAATTTGGGAGTTACATCAAAATATAGGAACAACTCTCTTTTAAGCAATTCCCTAGTATATACACATGCTGATATCACCGGCTACTTCCCTCAGAGTTTTGCAATGATCCAGACCAAATGCTACCAGCATTGGTGAAAGTGTTCCCATGAACTAAAATTTCTTATTGTCTAACACCTAGGCAGCCACAACTATTCAGGGTTAACACAAATTAGTCTGAAAAATATTTTTATGGTGCTAAACTCCATTCATTACTCAAGAAAAAAGCTTGGAAGATGGATTTCTAAAGTAAATCCATACTTTCTATGAAATCGAGCCATAATAAAAATGCCCTACATGTGTATAAAAGCTATTGTTTCACAAAGAAAGTGATTTGATTTGCATTAGTACAATGGATGAGAATACAGCAGAAGAAAAGAGTCACAAATCAATGGCTATGCTTTTCAACAAATTGAATCTTCCATAGCGGCACTTTTCATACATACATATTAGGTACAGAGACTTCCATACCAGGAAGCAGAACTGGACACACAGGCAAGGAAAAATCCTATACCCTTGCACTATAATCTTAGTTTTACTTTCTGGCAATTGAATTTCGCAAATAAAGCAATGAATATGTCCCTTGAAGAGTAAGAAAAAGAAACACCAATTGCAAGTATAAAAATTGGTGTGCATATCAAAATAATATATTTTGTGACGGAAAAAAGACACTGGAAGTTAGTGTGTCAAAGCTAGCTTTCTGGGAGATTCCTTTATACTGAATAAAATTTCCATTAAAGGCCTTTTCTAGCTAAAAAAAAAGCATTCCTGATTCTTTGTGTCCTGGAGACCCAAAACAGCACAACTCAGAAATATCTCTTAAAGCAGGTTTCAGCTGCTGAACCCAAGGCAAAAAGCTTTTTATCAGTATCTCACTGTGATAGCAGAGGGTTTGGGGGGAACGGGACTTATTCTGGAAAGAGCTTCATTTCCAGTCCTGAGGTATCTATGCCAAACCTCCGGAGTGGTACCTGAGCCTGATAGCTTAGGACTATCAGATCTAAGTGGGATCGTGGTGATGTTCTTGGTTTTTACTGTGGCCTTCAAGCAGCAATGGCAGCAGAGTCATCCATGACCGTTCTCTGATCAGCTTGTGAGATCCAGCATGAGTCACCTCAACTCACCGCTGCTCTGGTGAGCTGGAGAGGTTCTGGGAAAGGGAGGGGGGCAGCAGCTGCCACCCCAGTCTTGTCCAACCCTCCTGCATCTTCCAAGCTCTCTACAAGCATCTCTGAGCCAAAGCAGAGAGGCCAAGGTAAAAAGCTGTTGACTTTTCCGTATCCATATTTTTAAAGAAAAAAACAAAAACAAACAAAAACAAACAAACAAACAAAAAATATGGGAACCTCTGTCATTTCTATTCAAAAAGATTCGTAAAGGGTAAATCCAATTTTTTTTTTCTCACTTTGCCTTAAAGAAAGGCCTTGCTTTTAATAACTAGAAGAATATTGCAAATGCATGGAAAGCAAATCTGAACAGCTTGTTAATGCTAAATAACGTCTACGGGAAAGCCTATATCTACCCTTGTGGTTTCCATTCAAAGAGGAAAAAAAAAAAAAAAAGAAAAAAAAGTTTAATTTTGGTTGCAAGTAAAGTGAAAAGTGTAACTATTCAAACTTGTATCCCATAGCCACCCTTATGAAAATATGGCTAGCTCAGCAGGTGAGCAGAAGCTTACCTGGTAACCATTTAGCAAGATCAGATGCAGCCCTGTCCAAACCAGTGCAGCATTCCTGTCTGGCAGTGAGGAATACACATGGATGGTGATTTCCAGAGCTCGCTCTTGCAGCATTCACGCTGCTTTTAGTAGCTGTGACTGCAATTTTTGGATCCTGTTCTCCCCTTAGTGATCTTGGTGTGAGTTTTTACTGTATCTCAGTGGAAGCAGCAGGTTTTATGTGATGCTTCTGGCAGTAGACACCACTTTGAAACTCCAGCTTATGTTTGGGTGCTTCCATTTAGCGTCCTCTTCTTGGTGATGATGACCCAAGTCTGCTGCAAGCAACAAACTGGCACTGATGTGGCATTTCTTCACTTGTAACTCTGAAGTAACTATGGCATGCTTTTGGGCCACCCTTATGTCAGCATCTGTTTTGCTTTTGCCATTTTAAATGCCAAAATGTAATTTTTGCAGTGGTGCAATTGATATAAAGTAACAATCAACCATCTGGTGATACCCACATATCAAGCACTAAAGTGGCTAAGTGGAATTAACTCTTCAACACTTAATTGTGGACATATGCCTGCAATTCATTTACCTTCAAATTCTATGCAGGAAGTAGATCTTCAGACTTAAATGCCTGGCACTCAGGTTTTGCTCTTTCCTAGGTTTTTCTTCTTTCAACTTACATTCTTGCCATTTCCTGCTCAGACCCAGGAGTACTTTCATAAGGGCAAACTGGCTTTGCAATCGTTACTCATGTCGATAATTTCTGTGCAATGTCACTTTGTTTTAGTATTACTCACAGGTGTAAGGCTTGGCAGGTTTGGGCTTCTTTTCAATGAAAGAGAAGGTACCAGAAGGTATCAGGAATCTTTTTTTCCAGTGCATGATGAGAACCAAGCACTGTCAGGAAGAATGCATTTACTTTGGATTACAACAAACAACAAAATGAAATTAATAGGCATGAGGCATCCATGAGACAACGGCAGGCAAATGTTTTATTTTTCCTCTTTCAAAACATGAAGTTGATTCCAGTAGAAACAAAATCATGATGCCAAGTGCTGTCTTAGGTAGCTGTACTTCTCTGATGCTCTGGGCAGCATGAGGGATGACCTGCAATAGGAATGTCCTGTTTTTCCCACTAATGCTTTGTTATAAGCATTCGTATCAAAGAAGAAAAACACGTGTAGAAAAACTGTTAATAAAATAAAGGGTTATATCTCATAGCTACACCATTAAAATTATTCTCCTTTTCTACTAAAGAAACAGTAGTGTGCTTTATATTTTTGACGTGGATTGAATGTAAATATTTTCCCCAAATTAGGACAGCTGCATCACAGAGATATGCTCGGTATGGTTACCTGGCTTGTCAGTGGATTCACAGCTTCTTTTTAATTCCTTTTCTGCTGTGGCACCATGCAATTCATTGCTTCCTCCCTCATTTCCCTGGCAAGCCAACCAGTGCCTTAGGGCTTTTAGGGATAGTCACAGCCCTGTGCAACATGGGCTGGCTCGCTTGTCCCTGTGTGCTGGCTTAAAGTCACTCTGACAACATTACCATGCACAGTGTACGCCAGAGCAATGTCACCGTATTAGAGCATTTGAAAGTAATTGTATCTGCCACGAGAAGGCTCTGCAACGTGCAAACTAAAGCATACTTCATTTAAAGTACTTTTTCTAATTGCTCTGTGTGGCCAAAATTCAGATACAGATGCTGCGAAGTCTGGATTCATTCCTGCAGTCCGTATGCTAACAAAACTAACCGCTCGCTGGTGAGGACGGAATTATTCAGTGGGAGTAAATTTGCTGTGAGTATTTAATTCCAGCTTAAATAAATGAACAGCTTGTAAAATGCCTCTCCGTTTTTCTTGAGCCCTGTGCAGGTTTTGGGCAGCCAGGTCAGCCTGGCTGCTTCTCCTGGCACCCAGCAGGACGATGGAGTCAAGCTGATGCGAGACCTGCACATGGCAAACTGTCTTCATTCACCAGGGCAGCTAGCCTGCTTTCTGGGTAATTAGAAAAGCTTCGTATCGCCTTCCCTACTGCCTTCCTCAGTATAATACTAAAAAAGTAGTTTCGTACCATTTGAAGAGGAAAAATTTCTCAGCAGTGAACAACGAATATCTAATACATTTCAGATTTGCTTTTCAACCACCTGTAACACGTCCCTGAGGATAAGTAGCCGCCTGCTTTTCTTAGACTTCATGCTGTCCACATCAATTCTGTAAAGCTCTGCAGAGACAGCATGGCTTCAGGTTGGCTCTGCCGGATGCAGAAGGGACGATGGGGACAATGGTGCTGGATTTGTTTGTGTTTTGTGTATGCTTGGAGCAACGGCTGAGAAATAAGTGATGAGTAACAAACCGCCTACTCTGGATGTCAGCCCCTCTGGATGGATCCACCTAACTTTAAATAATGCAGCGTGGAAAAAAAAAGTTTATTCTCCAAATACCATTTCCAAGTGAGTCTCTCTGGTGTATCTGCTTTTTTACACACACTGTAAATCATTTGGGTTTTGTTAGGCAGTATTATTTTTACTAAAATGATATTTTGCATTCCACAGCTTCCCATTTCCTGGAAAGGAAAATGATCTTAAAATATATACCTAAACCACTAAGCCACAGGCAGAAAGTAACCAGCCAATGCGTAGAGCATCTCCACCTGTACCAGCAAGATTTAAAAAAAAAAAAAAAACAAATAAACAAACAAATAAAAAAAAGACATGAAGCTGGAGTTAAAGCA
This sequence comes from Chauna torquata, assembly GCA_013399475.1. Lineage (NCBI taxonomy): Eukaryota > Metazoa > Chordata > Aves > Anseriformes > Anhimidae > Chauna > Chauna torquata. The sequence goes on from VXAL01006235.1 coordinate 90,643, forward strand.
TACAGCCTACCTTCATAAACTGTGACATTATTTTCAGTTCCAAGTGGCGGTGATATCCCTGAGCATCTCCCCACCATGCTGGACACAGTGTCACAGCCCCTGTGTCACACTGGTCACCAGCTCCTGCAGAACTCCTGTTAGTGCTGGGACATGAGCTGCATCTGAAAAGCTGCCTCTGGCTTCTGCCACTGCTTGGGTTTATCTGTCTTGAATTTAAGGTCTGTAGAAGAGGGGCTGGAGTAGCTCAGCCATCTCCTCCCTTTCTGCAGCCATCCATGACAGCTGCGCACCATGGTGGGAACTGCTGGTGGCCAGAAGGGTGGCATGGTCAGTGCTAAAAGGTAGGCAAGGAAATGTCCTACTAGAGAACCTCAGAGCCTACAAGAAAACATAAAAACCCAAGGACAAGTATATTCCAGAGCACAAGAGCCTAGTTTTGTCTTGTGCCTTCTACTCTGCTGTGTATTTTACCTTCACTGATTACAGAATCAGCCTCTTGATTTTTCTGACATTTAAATGCTGTTTTCTTTGTTTGCAGTTCCTTACACACGGTTCTCAGTTCTGAACTTGTTGAGCCAGGCATCTCAGAAATCTTTTTTTTAACATCAACTGCAATTTCTGCTTTGCTGGCAATTCTCTTCTGGATTTTCGTACTTGCAGCTTTTGCCCGAGCCCCAGGATGACAAGAATCTGAGCAGTGTCCTCATTTACTTTGTCTGAGGTACTTGTTTATGAGCGGTGTCTCTAGTCAGAAACAGTATTTTCCCTGCTTTATAACAAGAAGATAAAAACTTAGTATTTTGTTTTTAGAAAGCAGTGAATGCAACAAAAATGCTGCCATATGAATTGAATATACAGGCACACAGACCCAGTGAGGTCTGCAAGCCCTTTGGTGCGATGGCAGTCACCTTACAATTGCTGAATTCTCTAGAAACTCTTACACAAAACCTAGAAAGTGACGGGTCCTCTGCGAGTTTTGCAGCAACATCCCTCCAGTGACCTCCCAAGCCAATGAGGGCTCTGCAAAATCTGCCTTTGGATCAGGCCCTGCTGCCTTCCTGCTGGCAAAAGGTGGTGAGAAACAAAACCCTGCATTCACAGAGGGGGTCCGCATACGAGAGGCAGAGCAACACACAGATTTGTGTGTGTGTGTGTGTGATCTGCTCTGCTATGGGAAGTTAGCTTAAACTGGCTTTTTTTAACAGAATTAAAAACAGAAGGTTTTTCCAACTTCAAATATTTATATGAACAGGAGTACTGTACTATATCAATCAAATACTTGCAGACTGAAGACGTGTTGAAATCTATGTACCTGATCTCAGAGAGCCTTGTGAGCTGCTTGGAGCTAGTTTATATTAATAAAAAAAACTAACCCAAATGACAATACCAGAACATGTTAGTGCTGTGTTTACACTGCGTGAACTTAAGTTACCAGCACGACAGGAGAGGATGTATATTTTAGATAACACAATCTGGTTTATATCTTTTGTATTTTTAGATTTTAGTCCTATCAGTCTCTTAGCCAAGCAAATGAGTATCGAGTTTAACTATTGTTGGATAGAGGGAAAAATCCCAGCTTATCTTAAAAAACAATCGTTTTGAGTATAAAAAAAGTTAAACCTAATAATTCCACTTAGAAACTGAGTCACATTTCTCAAACTCCTCTTTCAGTTCATGAACCTTGCTGTGATAAAGTAAAAGGAAATGGATTTGCAGAATTTTTGATTCTTTTGCCTGCCTTTTTGTCCCGTGTGAACAGAAATAGACTCTGAGAACTGACTTCTGCAGGCATTATTTCTCAACCATTTCCATAACATTTCAAGTAGAACATCCACTTTTCCTTTGCCTGCCTTGTAAACACCAACTTGAGAGTCAAGCCAGATCCTCTGCTCCTCCTGCGTAGTCATGGGGCTCAGCAGCTCCAGTGGCTGCAGGACCTTCCAGGAGAACCTGTGCTGCACAAATGGGCCTCCACCATTACTTGCCTCACCTGCCTGCTCTCACCCTCCCACTCTCCAAAATGACATTTCAAACTAATAAGTTCCGAACTCCAGTTTTGGAGCTGGGGGTTCTGAAAAGAGCTGACTGCTCTTTACAAACAGCAGACACTGGTTATGGAGCTAATTACTTGTGGAAACCCATTGGCACCATATGGCAGTAATTATGTCCCGAAACCCCTTGATACCAAACGCAAGGACAACAAGGCATCAGTGATGTGCTGTCTTTGACTGCGACAAAACATATTCCTAGGGAAAGGTGTATCACTTCATGACGTAAGGTCACCTCTGCACCCTTGAAAGCCACCATGCTCTCCCAGGAGAAGGAACAGGTCCCGTAGGTGACCTTACCTGGTTGCACCCAATTCAGCAGCTGGTTGTGGCCAGGCACCTTGCCAGAGCCCGCCCTCTCTGCTGCCTCCCTATCTGCTGTGATAACCACTGCCTGCGCTGGGTGAGCGAGGATAATTTGTTTGAAGGAGGTTAGTGCTGCACTGTAGCTGCAGCTTGTGATATTCTGCAAGTTGATTTCCACCAAAGCAAGAGAAACCAGGAAGCAATAGGAGCCAAACTGAAGTATTGCCTGGTTAAAATAAATGGAAATTTTGCTTGAGTAAGGCTTGTAGCTCAGGCCTTTCATACAAACCAAGTCAAGAAAAATACATATGATTCAGCACTAAGCTAGCTATTTTAAAAGCTTTGAACAACACCTCCGATGTAGCTGACCTTGAAGAAATTTGTTATTTATGGTGCCATCAGCCAAAAAGGGTTGAATTCCTATGGAGGCTTTACAGGGTGGCTTCCTGGGAAAATTTTAGCAATGGAAGCAAAATTAGCAAAAACAATTCAGGTAAGCAAATAAGTAGATCCAGACTTGCATTTTTCAGTGGATGTAAAACGCAGAGCCAAAGAAGGAGCAGAAAACCTGTTTCACATAAAGAATTGTGCTTATTAATAGATAATATATCATTAACACATGCTAAATTTTTGAGGGACAATAGATAGTTCATAACTATAGTGTATAACAGCCACAGCAGCTTTTACTGAAGGGCTTCAAATTGCAAGGACAGACTAGCTATCTCAGTGCTGTATGGTCTCTCCCTTTGCCGTCACGTTCCTCGAGCAATCTCCTCTTTCCACAGCGATGTGCGATGCACGCTGCTCCCCTCCCTCCTCACCACCGCAGCCACCAGTGCTCCTCCCCAGCTGCACCACCACTCCCACCGCAGGGCTCGGGCTTCGCTGCGCCCACTTCTCGTCCCTCGCCCACCCTCGCTGCAGAACGTCTTTCTCCCACCAAGTAACCCCAATTCCGTCTCCAAAAAAAATTTGAAAAAAAGTTCTGCAAACAATGGCAGGGTCCCCCTCAAGGCTTTATTTATCCATATTCATCACCACCAATGTATTTATTTCTGTTACTCCTGCACAAGAGCATCAAACTTTGGTAATGCCTTAGAAATCACAGGAAGACTTCTGAACGTCTTCTCCTCCTTCTGCGACAGCACCGCTGCCTGATAGCCCGATAGGCAGTGCAGGAAGCTGTGATGGAGACCGAGTTCAGACTGATCCTGGGACGTCTGGCCACGTCAGATAATCTCACCGGACATCCGAGCTGACTTTCACTTCAGCGCTGGCCATGCTCTGTGTTGCCCATGAGCCGGCTACTTTCAGCCCTGTTACTTAATCTGTGGGGTGATTTACGATCTTTGCTCTGTTCGGCCTGATGAGCACAACTGATAAAAGGGTAGGGGGACAGGGCTTTTAAAGAGATGGGTGACTACATGTGGGGACCTCAGGCAGAAGTCTGAAGGCTTTTGAAGACTTCTCTTGAGAACAGCTGAGGGACAGATGCCATACTAGGATCAGATTGATCTAGTCAGTTCAAGTTGTGCTGTCAAACAAAATAACTACCTGATGCTTTTCCTCATATAGCACTATAAATGTTTCTTATTCGTGTTTCCATAGTTTCATATTTTCCTGTATATATATATACAGGATATATACATATATATAAAATACATATATATATGTATTGCATATAACCTTCCTGGCAATCAAAAAGACAGTACTTGTCGCAACTACAGCTATGAGGCCTAGGAGCATTTTCCCAGACTGACATTTTGGTTGATCCTCAAAATCCTCCAGGCACAGAGTTTGCCTGTGGCCTGCTTTGGTTTAGTATGTCAAATGTAAGGTAAGAGTCACTGAATGGAAGCTGGAAAGGCAACTATTTGGGTGCTTGGTTTCCCCTCTCAGCACTTAAACACCTCTTGGTTTCAGCAGATTAGGCGATACCAGCTCTCTTTGTGAAACCTGAAGGTGGCAGCGTGCCAGGCTTGAAGAGGACTAAGTCCTCAGGTGACTCAGCTCATGCCCTTTAACATGCCCCTTGGCTCCCCCTCAGTATCCTTAATTTTCCGCCAGTTTTCCCGCACACCACCCCCAGTGGGTGCTGCAGCCTCCCCATCGACTGCAACCGGCCCGAGGGCCAGCACAGCCCTGATGCGGTGCTCAGGGAGGTGCCCTAAGCCAGTCGGGATGTGTTTGGGTGCAGGTGTGCCCAAGTCACGGGGAGGAGAAAACCAGGAGACAAAGGCAGATTGAAACAGAGAAAAAGAAGGGGGTTAAAAGAGGAGGAAGGCAAGCCGGACAAATCTTTAGATGAACTGCAGCACACTCTCTCTTTTCACACCCCACTTATAAAAGGATGTGATTTTCTGATGAGCGATCATGGGACAGATGAGAGGCTAGCCAACGAGTGAATTACATAATAAGCTTATGCTAAACTCTGTGATGCCAAAACACCCTGTAACAAGGATACTGGAGAACAGTTTTAATAACATATTCCAAACTTCCTGAGGTTGTTTATACCGTACTTCAGACTGATGAAAAGCCTTTTCTTACATGTGGACTAGTGTGAAATACCTTGTAGCTAGTGCTAAAAGATATGGGGGTAGCACATAGCACATGGTTTCTTGGCTAAGGCCAAAAGAGTTGCGTATATACCTCAAGAAAAAAAAGCCAATCAAGTAATTACAAGATTTGGGGTTTATTCCAAAGCCTTTCCTCCTGTAAATTAACATCTCAAACAGGAGATTAGCTGTTATTTTTAGAGTAATGTTATGGAGTAGATGTTTTTCTGCAGCTTTTTGTTTCTCGCACACCAGAATGGCTCAGAGGATTGATGGTGAGAGGTGAAACATCACATGAGAATCATTAATCTGGTCAGAAACAGGGTCACATTCACTTCTGCACCCCAGATGTATGCTCATGTGAACCCCATTGACAATGGTACAACACTCAACAATTACAGGCATGAATCACACCCGAAGTCATTACAGATTGAAACTAGTTACTAATGAAGGGCTTGTTTGGTGAGCCATATGAAAAAAGATGGTGTTTTCAGTACAAATCCCAGAAGACAGATGTCCACATTTCAGAAATTACTTCCAAACTGGCACTACTTGGCACTCTCAGAAGAGAGGAGGAAAAAAAGATTTAAAAGAACACTCTTAATCTAAAAACATATTTGTGTCTGAACTATATTTACCCACTATGGCCTGTGAGCTTCTGAAGGAAAGATTCAATCCTGCAGTTGTGTTGTTGATTGTGGCAGTCTCAAGACCTCGGAAATGCTTTAGCGCAGCCAAAAAAGCGTCTATTTCATCTTCTTCTATTGGGTATTGCACCCTTCTACCCAATCATCTCCTCTACTTGTTTCCAGCGCTTTTGATTTACAGAAATCCCCAAAAGTTGCCAGGTGAGAACCCTGGTACAAAGGATTTCAAGATCTCCACTGCAGGCTCAGGCTTCTTATTCACTTCTCACCATCCCTTACACAGCTCGGACACAGAGAAATCTCGGTGGCTGAAGGGGACCCCCACAAAGCTATGGGCTCGGCACATATTAAGGCCAGAGGAAAACCCCGTTCTGCCCTGCTGTCCCCTGTACAAGGAGATTTGCACCCACATCTCTTCCCTGAAGACAGCTGTAGCCTTGCAACATGTTGTGTGGCACAGAAGGGCTTCTGCAGGCACTCCTCTTGATGCAGCCTCACTCCGCATGTTGCATTCGAACAAATGTTGCTCCGGGGAGAGCATAGCAGCACAGCGATCAGGGCACCCAGGAGGCAGCTGGGACACAGGGTGCCGTCAGCTGCAATAAATATTTAATATTTGCATGTGGAGTGTAACAGCTTCAGCAAGGGAGGCTCTGCACCTGCCAGAAAGCGGAGCTTCAAACAGACGGCGGGGTTCAGTTTGGATGTCCCAAGCCATAAGCACGTGCTTTAGTCAATCTGCCCATCCAGCCCAATTAGCAAACAGTGCCAGACCAGCCACAGCCACGTTTCTCTCACACTAACTGACTGATGGAGACAAAGGCAACCATCTCACTCAGGCTCACCACTGTGTCCCGCTGCTGATCACAGCCCCACAGGCAGTGCCCATGTTTCACAACAGTCTCTTTCTTCTGCTGTCAGCATGCATCCTTCAGACACCGGCAGGAAATAAAGCACAAAACTGGAGACAGGAAATTGTTTAATGACAGAAATTGGCAAGGACAGGTGTAATCCTCAAGCTACTTTTAACTCATTTTAGGGAATAAGTAGGTATCATTTTGACAGCATCCCTTCAGCATGCAAAGCTAGAGGATCCCTCTGTAAGGTGTGGTCTTCCTAGAGGGAGCAAGGAAACCCAGTCCCTGTTCTGCTGATAAATGAAGAGTTCCAGCTAGATCGCAGCTGGGGTGGCAGTTTTTGCAAAATCAGCCTAGAAAAGTATGCTTTAAATTTAGCTTTCAGTGCTATTTAACGTCATTGTTAAATGACAGCTATGGCATGGTACTAATTGAAGGAAGTCTATTAGTATCTGCCCTTGGTTTTGCAGCTGCTGTTTAGACATCAGCTTTGCCATTTCCTTACCTACAGCTGCTCCTTTGCTGCAGACTTTGGGTCAGGTTTAATTTCTTTTCATCTCCAGCGTCTTTCCCACCTAGGGATTCATCTCTGCTCTTTTCCTGCCTCTTCTAATTAGCCTAAAACACCGAGTTTTTCTTCCCAGATCTCTATTCTTTTTTTTTTTTTTTTTCCCAAGAAGCAAATAGTGAAAACGATCATACATCTAGAACTCCTGGATGTACCGTTTTTAAACCAGGAAGGAGATTTGTGTCCTGGGAAGAGTTTGGGGTCCCACTCCTCTGCTGCTCCTCATTGCATCCGAGAGCCCTGTAGCCTTACTGACAGCTTCCATGCACACACACTGGGAAAAAAAGGACAAACAACCACCCTTCCCAGCTGCGCGCTCACATACACAGGCAAACCCTGCTGGGAAATGACAAGGAGCAGCTAGAGGAAATGGACTTCAGAGATACAAAACGCTCGTTGCTGCCTCCCTAGGAATAGATGGGATGGAAGAGGAAGTGTCAAATCCCAAACAGACCCCGCATGTACACCTGCAACTGTGTACACACAGCCGTTTGAACCTGCAGGAGACAAAAAGCAGATGAACAACTCAACTTGATAAGGCATTCTGGATATTTACGTTATTGCATGCTAATGACTGCACATAAGCCAGAGTATAAACCTGGCCTCTGTGAAAATGGAGGAGATAAATAGGAGTGAATCATAGTTCTCATGCAGTTCTGTTTTACGAATGTGAGTGCTTGAGACTGAAGGCAGTGCCTGGATCTCTTTTTGATTATAGCCCCTGAACTTCAGTTTTAGTCAGATTACTGCTAATTATTAAAGCTCGTCCAGGCAAACTGTAGTATTCTTTAGTAACACTTCTTAAAGAGTTACTGCAAAATTGAAAAAAATGAGAGGAAAGAATTTTTTTCCTGCCAAAGCATTTAGCTGTGCACGAAATACTACTAACTCATCTGAATGTTGGTGTTTTTCCCAGAGAATGAAGTTCTGGAGAAGGAGCCCCAAAATCTTCTGTGAACTCCTGTGGAACTTCTGTGTTGGCAGGAGAGTTGGGCTGGCAATGTGCTGGATCAGGCTGCTCTGCCACGGCTTTGCAATGGATAGTATGGCCCCAGCTGCTGGAATCACAGCTTTTTTCACTGTCATTTGTACGCAATGCATTGCTCGCTCTCACAGTGGTTGCGGATAAACATCATACTGTGAAGCAAGCACAATTTGAAAGTTCACCAACTGGAAGTGAAAGAACCCAGCACATTTTGCGTTGTTATTAAATCATGCCTTGGAGGATCAGCCTATGATTTTTTGCTGCTGGGTACAGCAGTACTTCAGTTTTTTTCTGAGTATCGTAATCACTTTGCCCCCTAGACAGCTACAAGGGCAAATAAGTTCAGCCAGTGAGGAGTATGTTGCACACTATGTAATCAAGGCAGACTCTGAGTCAAAATCCTTCTACACCAGCAGGAACCTTTCCAGACTTGTACCAGAAGTGTATAGAAATGAAACAGCACAAGAGCACATTTTTGATAACTCCTTGGTAATATACTGGAAGCAGAGATGGGAAGGGACATTCATTTACAAAGGGCTGAGGAGTCATGGATTCAGGATCTGGAGATGGTATCAGACAGCTGTTTCATCTTTCCTGTTTATTGTTTACATAGTGCTGTTTTTTTCTGATTTTTTATTTCTCTGCTCCAATGGGCAGCCTTTACATCAAAATATTTATTTTTTTCAAAGAGAGGACCTATCTGTATTGCTGGACAGTCAGTTACATGCATGTCCCTTTGAAATTTGTAGTGTTTAAACCCCAGACCAAGCTGGATTCAAAGTATTGCAGTGAGCATAGAGCAAAGCATCTGTGTCCTCCAGAGCAAAGTGAATGAGTCACAGCACCTGCAGGGAGGGAAGAAGAAGTCAGACTGATTTTCCAAAGTACTGACCGCTGACACACCATGGGGGCTATGTGGCCTTAAGGGAGGCAAAGGACATGAAAGGAGAATGGCACAGCTTTTTTGTGTCTTCCTTAATGATATGTTTGCAGAATTAAGAGGGAGGGAAATCAGGAAATGCAAGTGTTTATCAGTTGCCACTTTAAGTTTGTTGCATGCTGTGGGACCTTTCTGCCACTCTCTTTACAAAAAAGAACTGAGCTTGCTGAATCCTGAGCTGGAGGCTTATACTGGGACAGGACATGTTGGTCGCAGAGCAGAGACAAGCGCAGTCACTGCACAGATAGTTCCGGCTCCTCCTGCTCTCCTGGGACCCTTGTATCACCTAGCACCCTTTGCTTCTACTACTCAATCCAAAGCAATAGCTTCATTTTCATGAGAACAGTTTTCTCTCCGGAAAGCAACTATGGCCCTTTCAGAAGGATTTGAGCAGATGTATAGTTGCACATCTATGTGTTTAGCAGAATCTATTCTACAGAATTACAACAGAGGTTGTGTGCAGAGGGTGATATGCTGACACTGCACGTCTAGATTTTAGACAAAATTTCAACTAATCCTTTTGATGTAGTCACGTTAACATACTGAAAAGTTTGGAAGATGTGTAACTTTTGCAATAAAGTAATATTCTTTCATGCTTTGAAGTATTAGTACTTGAGTCCAGCCTTTGAGCACTTCCAATTGCAGAACTATTAAAGCAGGAAGAATTCAGATGGTTAGCAAAAATGGTATGTCTTCAAGATGTGCCTCCTCTACTAAAACATTTGATCTCAGCCTAGGCTCTGGGTCAAGTAAGATAGATAATGATTGGTTTCCCGTTGCTGTTGTTAAAATATTTTATAGAACATACTTTTAACTAAATTAAACTTCTTCTATGTTTTTCCAGATTCATTAAAAACAACAAACAAACAAACAAACAAAACAGAAACAGAAACAACAACAACAACAAAAAAACCTTCCAAACTTTCCAAAAACTTTCTGGTAGGTGTTTAAATGAAATAAAATATAAGCAAAAAGATGCGCAGTATATATTTCAATGCACAAGTTAACCAATATTTGGAGTGCTTGACCATTCGAAGAGAGAAGATACAGGTACGTACATGTTTTCAGAAACATAAACAATCTAATCTCATGGCATCACATCAATTTTAACAACATAAGAATGCAATAAAAACATAATTTAACAGGATTTTAGCTTCTGCATGGCTACTTGACATAAAACTCCAGCTAAACGGAAGAATGGATGGGTGTGGGTGTTGCTGGGAGGATCAATTGTCAGCTGTTCAAATCCAGCCCAGGTTGCCAACAGAAATAATGATGGTAGCGGAACTACCATCATTATTACTACCACCTGACAGCTGTTTGGCTTAAGTGAAATGAGGCAGTGGACTAATCTGATATTTTTAGGTTACCCATCATGCCAGTTTCCAGACAGCACCATAATATCTCTCAGACAACTCCCTAGCAGAGAGGTGCCAAAGCACAAAACCCAGTGAGGGTGTCTTTAGTGATGGTAAACACACCTAGAACTGAGAAACATCAAGACAGAACCAAAAAACCCACTGAGCCCTAAAAGAGCCTCTTTCAGTGCAGGGCTGGGACAAAGTAGCTGCTTTTACAGTTTTTTGAAGTTCCGGTGATTTCGTCAAGGCCAAATGTTCAGTTGTCCCTGTGTCCCTCTAGGTGGTTCAGGAATGTCACATTTTGGACTTACTGTTCTTGGCCAGATCCTTCTGCAACGCTCCCATGTGAATCAGAACAGAGGTGCTTTGTCCTGGATCATGGTGACAGGGTCTGGTTCTTGCTGGGACAGTAGGGTGCGTTATATGATGACGTTTACCCTGTCCCAGTGTTTACTTTCAGGGTCCCATTCCATCTCCCACCATGTGCAGCCATACGGGGGTCAATCTCCACCCCTCACCTGGCCCCAGGTCCAAATCTCTCCATCTTGCCTCTCCAAAGAGATGTCAGAATATTTTGGGAAGCTGTCAGGATAATATATCCTAATAAATATTCCCTGCAGTTGAACCTCTAACAGCTGTTCCTATGACAGGTCCTTGTAATGGCACAGTCTCGGTCTCAGCACAAGGTGTAGAAACAGGCGAACAGTTCACGGCGGGAGGTGGGAAGGGAGTCTTTTTCTGGAGGGAGGGGGAGGAGTGGATTTCAACAGAAAAAAAAAAGCTTTCTGTCTACATTTTCCATAGTGAGCATGGCATTTTCAGAAGAAAATTTGAATACCAAAATATTCGAGCCAAAATATAAAGTTTTTAATTTTTGGCAGCTCAGGACTGGTTTGGGCTGCTCAGTTTTTGACAGTAAAGCAACATATATTCGCACCATTTTTTTTCGTCTTCTTTTACAGAATGCTGACATTTTCAAACCCATTTTCTCTCGAAACGCCGTTTCACTGAACATTTTCAACAACGCTTTTTATGGTATTTAATTCTGAGGGTTTCTCACTGTTCAGGGAACAGCCAAGGAGCCAGGGAGGAGCTGTGGGAATGCATTAGCTATGCTGACTCTTGGGAATGACTTTGAGCAGCTCTTGGACCCCTGTGGACCCTGAATTTGCAAAACAGCAGAAAAAGCAGAATAAGCCATGCCCCAGCATCTTCTCAGCAGCTGTGCCAAGGCTTTAGCCAGCCACCATGCAGCCTGGGAGAGCCTTTCCCAGCCAGTCCACGGGATAACAACAGTCCCTCGCGCTTGCTGCCAAAGGCAGCAGCGTAGACCTCTGTGCTGCTACAAGCTTATGTTGTAGCTGGGATTGGTGTAACAAGTGTCCTCTGCCCATTCCTGCTTTTGCATATGTAAAGGACACACACAGGCAGCTCTCACCAAAGCCCTGCAAGTGCATATGCTGGGCACAGTGCTCTGCCCCGTGAGCTCACAAGCAGCATCCCTCCTGCTCTGCTCAGTGCTCAGAAAAGCCTGAGAAACTCCTAGGGAAGAGAGGGAAAACCTTCACGTTTAACTGCGTTCACCCGTGATGGAAACATTATACCACCTTTTTTGGCTACAGGCACCTTTCTTCTTTCAGGCCAGTTCACCTCCACTAACTTGCAGCCAGAGGAGCTCCTGTTGCATGCACTGAGCTTGAGAGTATTGTACACACATAGCCAAAACTGCCAAAGACAGAAATGAGGAACTAAACTGAAAGCGATGGAAATGCGTTGATGAAATCCCACTTCCTGGCTCATCCAGCCGATCAGACTCGAAATGATGGCTAACGGGTGTCTGAGCTCCTCTGAGCAAACAGTGTGGAAATATAAGTCATGGTTTGGTGCATGCCCAGAGTGCTGAGCTAATAATACTTGTCTCACATGTCAGCAGCTGCAAAACCTGATATTTACACAAGGATTCACAGAGATGAGAAAAGACCTTTTTTTTTTTTTTTTTTTTTTTTTTTTTTAATGTGACAGCCTCTGGTTCAAATGGGAATTAATTTGGGAAAACCCTCTGGTCTGTGTCATACAGCATGCCAGGTTAAATGACGACAGCAGACTTTTTTTTATCATTGAAGATTGGCTTTAAAGTATTGCCATCGTTCCCACATCAATACAGCAGCATTTTTACCTACCAAAGCACCCATCATTCTGCATACCACATAGATTGTGAACAAAACAAAATTCTGCCTTTTAAAGCAATCAGACAAAGAGCTCACAAATGCACTTTGTATAAATACAAACACACCCATACACTTATCAGTGGTTGCCACTTTTTCACAGAGCTGTCACTGGTAGCACATTCATGCTTGGCTTACCTTCAGCAAGGTGGTTCCGATTTCAAAGCTTAGTGCTTCCTTTAAATATGGCATTTCTAAGATTTGGGTATGCTACTGCTGGCAGCACAATGGCTACTGTCTCCGCCACCCAGAAATAGATGTGCACTGCTAGTTTTCATGTCAAAATGTGAAAAGAAAATGCTGTGAAGGTTTGGGGATGTCTTTTGTTAGACCAGTTAGTAGAGCTGGAAAACACAGTCCAGCTTTAGATACCCAAGCCCTACCTCAGGTCTTGACGTGAGTTACTTCTCTTTTTTTTTTTTTCAGCTGTATCAGCTGGTCTAATAAATCACATCCCTCTTTCTACAAACCTTGTGTCACTTTCATGAAGAAATGATAGAGCAGGTGAAGCTCCTGCTGGCAGACTGCAGCAGTGCTAATGGCAGGGTGGATACTGAAACATGTGATACGCAAAATTGCTGCAGGTTTTGGAATAGTTTTCAAATTCAAACCAACACTTGAACCTGAATGACTGCTGGGGTTTTAGAGTCTGGGGGTTCTGGCTATGCGTATTAGACTGGTTCCACCAGTTTGCTTTTAATTTTTTTTTAAAGCATAAGTCATAGTGCCCAACAGAGCCATCAGGGCAGCAGGACTGCGTGGCAGTTGCCAGTGTAGTTTCCAGCTTTGCAGAATTTGGCCTATATGCTGTAACACAAAATAGATAACTTTGGCCCAAATATATCTCATGCAAATTCCTTGTCTTTCATGATGCTGTTTCAGTTTTTCCTTTGGTGCAAGTAGACTGGAGCACGTATTTTATTCTTAGATAGGAAGGTCTTCCACAGGTCTTATCCTACTGAAAATTATGGTTATCATACACAGGTTCAAAGTGCTTCCAAACAAAATATCCGGAGCTGATGGACATCATATGTATTCCTTTACCTCCTATTTCTCTAAAGGCTCCAGCTGCTCTGCCTCTGCAGTGGCAGCACATCTGTGCTGCTGTTGAAACCAAAAGGGGAAAAAAGATGAGGAAAAGAGGAACTATTTAACAGATTTTTGTCTGATGCTTCCATCTTGTGGCCAACTCAGAAAAGAAAACTTTTCCTCATTATTTCAGTAAAGGTATCAAGTAATGCAAGGAAACATCAGAGCTTTTAAAGTTGTCTCAAACATTTCCTCCATATATACAGATGAGAGTGAACTTAAATGAAGTTTTCCATTTGGAGGGCACTGAACAACAAATGCTGGCAGAGGAAGGGGCTGGGTGCCTCTTCCATCTCCCTCTGTGTTTTGGATTCATGAACGCTGTCTGTGCCAAAGGGTGCAGGACAGAGACAGGGCTGGGCTGATGAGTCCATGAGTACTAAGCCCAGCCTTTTGCCTTGCTGTGGACATCGGTGCCAAGACTCCCACTGTGTATGGACATTTCTCCAGCTGCCGGCTTCATGGGCCAGCCCAGGTCCACAAGATGGCTTTCCTTCTTCCTCATTTTTGAGCATATGAAAGGCTTACCTTTCATTTTCTCTGATCTTTCCCAGGGGTTACCCCAGCACACAACTCCCATACCGTAAGGTGACAGGATGTGGCCATCTTGCTGAGACACTTGCAAGGTCACTGTGCCTCAGGTGCCATCAGGAGCTTCTCAGGGTGGCTGGACTACTTGCTTCTGCCTGATGAAACTGCTGCTCCCCTTTGGCATGACTCACAGCAAGCCAGAAGGTTAGCCAAAGGTCTGTTCACCTGCAGGCCCTGAAGCCTCCTGCCTAGGGCCCATGTAAAAAGCCACTCCCTACCTTTCCCTTCCCTTTCTGGCCAGGAGCCCACCCCTCTCTGCTGTTCAGGGCACACTGCTGCTCTCACCTCAGCTCATGTTTCCTGGGCAAATGCCTCCTCCACAAGGCAGCAGGCTCCCCTGGTAGATATTCAGCCAAATACTTGCAGAGGCCTTGAGAGAGGGAGCAGGACCATGAGCATGACTACTGTGGGACACCTCATCTGTGGTCTCCAGTGCAGCAAGGATTTGGGCTTTTGTGCAGGGTGGGTCTACTTCAGCAAGAGGGCTCCCAGTGCGGACTCGCTTGCACACACACACGCGGTCATACCCTACACAGCGGAGATGACATTCCTGCTGTGCAACGGGAAAGAAGCAGCAGGCAGAGAGCCGAACCTGAGCTCTGCATCCGGGTGCAGGTTCTTGTGTAGAGAGGGATTTTGGCATCACCCCCTTAATCGTGGCATCAGGATTAACGAGTCTGTCACTCCCCATGTCTCACACAGATACTGACCTTCCAGAACAGCAGGTGCACAGCTGAGAGGGATAGACATAAGGTCACAACACTGCCGTGACTCTCTCCCCAACCCCTGACGCGGTGAGAAGTGTTGTATGCCTGTGTAGTGTTGTGGGATAAGGAATCCTCTTTGGCAAAGGCACAAAGGAGAGGAAACCTGCTGCAATTCTTACCTAAGGTAAGGGTCCAAGCTGCTGCACCCTGCTTGATGCAAGGAGTGGTTTTGCTTTGTGAGGAACTGGTGAAGGAGGAGATGTTAGATGGAGAGCTCACCTCAAAGAGTGTTTTAACAAAAGTGACTGCTCCCTGGACAGGAGGTTGCTAACATGCCCTTTCACAGGGCTTTTCCACCACAAGCCCTTCCTAGCTCCCACTGGCAAACGAGGACAGGTTCGTGAGAACCGGAACAGGGAGTCCATCTGGCAAGTTTAATTCTGTTTTCAGGCTGATATCATGCAATTCTTCTCAAATTCACACTCAGTTATATTAATTACTGTGGGAGCTCAGCATCGCAGAGCAAAATCTGGTTTGGTTCATACAGAAGGTGAGCTCAGCACAAATTTAAAAAAATACCTGCCTCTATGGGCAGAGGAAGAGAAATCATGGCCATTTAAAGATGGGATCATTTAATCCTTTGTGTTCATCAAGAGCTTTAGACTAAAAACAGACACAACAAATTCTAGTCCCTTGTTAAAAACAACCTTTTCATAAAACCCTTTATAGTACACCTGTACCACAGAGGCAGAGCATACATCACAGACATATGACGCAGCATTGCCATTTGCATCTCATGTCACCCTTTCCTCAGCACATGCAGACCAATGGGCATCGAACCTACCAGCACACATGTTGCCAAGGGCAGCAGGGTTTCTTCTCTTGTGGGGAGCTCAGGCATCAGTCACTGGAGCACTGCACCTGCCACGTTGTGGGGGACAACACAGCTCCACATGGACATCATTCACAAGCCAGGTCACTTACTGTGTACTAGAAGGGCTCAGAGACCTGCTTGTTCTTGCTGCCTGATGGCTTCATAGAGCATTCAACTAACCCAAAACCTCAGGCGGGAAAACAAACAAACAAACAAAGAAAAAAAAACAAGCAAGATTCACTCCTTATAACCATCTTTCAATAAGTGAGTATAGACCCCTCACATATCCTTAAATTATATATCATTTATTGAAATATAGAGATCTTAATTTACAGGATTTTTTCTTTTTTTTTCAAAGATAAAATATCAACAGGGGCATTTTGTAATACATTTTGTGCCTACCATCACTCAGGCCAGTTTGCCCTTCTTCAAACATTTCACAACAGCCACCATTTTGGAAACACTTCCTTTTTTATTATTCTAAAATATAACTTTTGGACATTCAAAGTGCAACAGTTAACGTGCCTGTGGAATATATCACAGTAAAAAAAATATAAACAAAGGCAGTGATATAGCTGTCATAAATGTTTTGGCAGTATTCTAGAAGTCTATATAAAAATACTTATATACATATTGATGTATAACATCACCATATCTCATGTCCTTCATCATGTAATAGGACCATTTTGTACAAGTTGAAGACCACACTATAAAGAATTGGTTGGCCATTCCAGATCAAAAGCTGTGTTTTGTAGGCTAATGCTGATTGTCATTATACAATTACCCTAGAGAAAGGTTTGGGAATATCTCTTCCAGTGGCTTCTCAAAAATTAAGCCATAAAAAAAAAGTTGGCAATATTGAAAGTGTTGTAAAACTAAAGGAATCATCCTCTGCCTCTCATTCCAGTTTCCAGGCCAGCTTATCCGATTCCACCCTGAAGCGAGCTGGGTTTGGCTAGACCCCTGCCACAGATGAAATTCATGTGCGTAATATTCATGAGAGGATGGAAAATTAACATTACCACGCATTGGAAAGTGAGCTGGCTCTGGTTCGCATCTACTGTTTGGGTTTAGCCCCAAGATGTGTTGTGCGATACAGAATGAAACCAATGAGAGGAAGGGGAGACCACATGAAAATGTCCTTGTATTCCAGTAACTGATATAATAAAATGTGCTGGGCCTGATTTTCAAACCCTGAAGAACACTAGGCCATGTGCAAAAACGCAGGTGAAATTGCTTGCCTAATTTGAGCGCATAGTTGTAATGACTACACATGCAAATTAAGGCACGTGTGGTCTCAAGTGGCCATTCAGATATCTGGGATATTTGTTAGACAATTTGTGTTTCCTCAATTCATAGTTCATAGCTGCAGGGGGGCTTTACATCATCTTGTGTGTCCTGGCTATATCAAGAGTCTTTATATTTCACAGTTGTCTCCACACAGAGCTCAGTGACGTGTTTGGCTAAAGCACGGCTCCCAGAAAGACACTTGGTCTTGGTCCGTTGACTGCAGGAAATGGAGGATGTGCCATTGCTCATGGTTCATCCCAACTGTCAGCCATCACCAGGGTTGAAAATGCAGGTACCTCGCTTCAGGTCGTGTTTCCACATCTGCAATACATTTGTACATGGCCTCAGCCAGGTGACATTTTGAAACCCAGACCCAGAATTATTTGTCTGTAACACTGACAGTATCACATTTGTTTTCATTTCATCCACAACTGTCCACAAGCGAAGCCAAGGGGAGTTGTGTAGTTTTCCTTAGGGCCATTTCAAGCTAAACTTTAGAATGTTATTCAGCTCCAGGTAGCGTGTGCTGTCAGTCACCACTGGTCCATCTTTAACACTTCCTACGAAAAATACTGCAACACAGGGATGAGCTTGCACCACATTTGCATTGGTTGTGTCATGCTAGATAGTGGGCACGTCTTGTGAGGCATTCATCATTCTGAATCAGGGTGAAGTTTGAAAGCTGAGCACCAGAAAGTATAGGGCTCTTCGCAGTGATGTACCTTTTTTCACATGTAAGTCTTCCAAAATATCAAATATCAATAACACATTGTATAGTGATAGCAGTAATCATAATACTTTGTTCATATAAGTGGCGTCAAAAAATAACTATTGCAGGCTGAGATCAGGTTCATTTTCATGCACCTTCTTCCAAAAAGCACACTTGGAAACAATTACCATTTGTAGTTACAGTCTGCAAAGATAATAGTCAGAGTTTTCTACTCCTGTTTAAACCTGAAAACTAATACAAGAATATTTATTGCAGAATTATTTCTGCTTATTTAATCTGGAGTTCAAGGCTGGGAGAGATGTCTTTGTTCCTTGAGCAGTTCAAATATCAAATTGATTCTTCACAGCTAACACCAGGATAAGATTTCTTTGAGTACCCATGAAACAGTAACAATGGGATGTTGGTGGTGGTTTATCATAATCTGCCATTCTCCAGCTTCCTGGAAATCTGGTATAAATTTAAATTTTAAAAAATTTAAAATGCTTAGAAAGTCACTTAATTGGAGGACAATAATTGCTTCTAGTACATCTGATTAGAAAAGCTACTCATTCCATGATAGAAAGCTAAATCTTCATGTACTACAAGATCCAAATTTTTCTCCATATTAAAGTAGTTTTCACTAATCAGAGTAATTACCATACTCTGTACAGCCAGATAAAAGGGTTGTTTCATAATAATTTTCAGGTCATAATCTTTTTTTTATCATACTTAATAAAGTTTCTTGAGAATGTGCTTTTAATGAAGGACAATGAATTATAAAATATACGCTTAGTGTTACTGAAAACAGTAGTAGTATTGTCATGAAAACAGCTATCTTCTATAGTTAA
This sequence comes from Chauna torquata, assembly GCA_013399475.1. NCBI lineage: Eukaryota > Metazoa > Chordata > Aves > Anseriformes > Anhimidae > Chauna > Chauna torquata. The sequence continues at coordinate 109,243 of VXAL01006235.1, forward strand.
TAAAGACTTGCTAGGTTTCTAACACCTATTATAGACTGTTTTTTAATTATTATTATTATTATTATTCCCCTAGCATTAATGGTAAAAAGTAACACGTTTTGTAGTACCGGTCAATTTTTTTGTGGTTTCAGACCCTTTTGGTCCAAAAGTGGTTTTTGCATGTTCTTCAATTCACATGATAGTTCAACAGCAGCTGACATTGAGATTGAGGGAGTAAGTACACAAAATTAATGAGCAATTTCTTCTAAAATCCATGGAGTGTGTTCAATGTGCACCTCAAAAGATCCTTGAGTAGACAGTTATTTACATAATTACAATGGCGAAGTATTGTTGCAGTGGAAATTCTATCCATCAAAGTCATAGGAATGCCCTTGAAACACAAAACCGGTCTGTTTGTGGCCTTATCCTTTGTCCTCCTACCAGTTTGAATGGCAAAAAAACACTGAGATGCTAATGAAGTACTGCAAGATGCAACACTAAAAAAAATCCGTCTTTGACATGTCTCTCTCATTCATACTCAGGCTGATTCCTGTGCCCATCACTGGGAGTTTCTCTGTACAAATCCGTTTTCTCTTCACATCCTTGACATTGCAATAAAGTGGTTTTCTCTGTGGAGCAGAAGTCTGTAGACAGCATGGCAAGCTTCCCCATGTGCAGAGCTGGAAGGTGTCCGTGGGGTTACAGGAAGCTGTCCTCTACCAGGTCTGAGGAGTCGATCCCAATGTCATCCATCATGTCAATGTCCTCAATGGTCTCATCCTCTCTCTTGATAAAAGTAGAGCTACTGGAACCAGTTTCAATGGCACTTTCTTCAGATGTCTGGGAACTGGAAGAAACAAATATCTCAGATCTAACATACGCATCGAATGTGGCCAGGTAAGTACCCCAGTTTCTAGCAGAACTGAACACCACCTCCCCACATGCTTTCTGATGTTTGACACAACCTTAGGTGATGCTGACCACCTGTTTCCTCTTGTTTCTCAAGAGCAATGAACCACCTTGGAACTCAATGGAGGAGGTTGTTAATATGTTCCTTCAAGCACTTTCTGACTCATTACAAAAATATCATTATGACAGTGATGGGACAGTAGGTCAGTTAGGTAAATCTAGAGAGGTCTGGTGACAATAAGATAATAACATTAATAGACATTAAGATAATACTAAGAATAACAGATAGAGGTAATAAATATTAATCTTGTTGGTGTTTCTTAGAGGCTTCATTTGTCCTACTGTTGAAAATAGTGCAAAAATATCCAAAAAACAAGTTTCTAGGTTGCTATTTCTGTATACAATGCCACTGAAAATGTAGTGCTGAATTAACTCACTGCCATTCACAGTAGGGGTTATACAGTGTTGTTCTGTACTGGAATTGGTCATATAAACTGATAACGAAGCAGGAAAAGGTCCTGGACAGACTGCTGTCAATGAAAAATGCCATTGAAGAAAATGAAGAAAACTTCTCCTGAATTTTGGAGTTGGTCTCACACAGAACAAACCAGTCCCTTGAGACCTGAAGTGCAGCTCCAAGCCACTGAGCTGTAGGGGCAAAGTGTGTTCTAAAATGGGCCCACAGAGACATCAGACAGTTGCTGTGACTTGGCCAAGCTAGCAAGAGAATCCCAGCGACACACAGAAGCACCCTACCAGAAGTCCCCTTCCTCTTGCAGTCACAAAAGAGCCAAAATGAGGTATTTCCCATTGAAAACATCATGGCCAGTCATATTGCCATACTTACATGGGACCTGCCTAATGAGTGGCTCAGCTCCAGCAGAGCCAAGGAAACCATTTCTGGAGTAGTATGCTAAAAAGCACTAATTCACATCACCAGATATGACCCAGAATGTTGACTATGAGCTACCTGATCTGGAAACTGCACCCACCTGTGCCTGTTCCTTTTGCCAAGCTCATCTTCAGAAACAGGGTCAATATCAGGCAGGGGTATGATGTACCCACTGTCAGCACTCAGCCTCTGCTCATCAAATCCACTCTCTCTGTCCTTTAACTTGTCTTCATTCTTGTAGGTGACACCAATGTAAGCATTGTCACAGTCCCCTCTCATGCGTGTGACAGCTGGGTGATCACTTTTCAGGAAGTCCAGGTGAATCTTCTCATAGCTCTGAAAATATTCATTTCAACCTCCTCGTTAGATGTTATTCACTAAGACCACCTTTCTTCAGCTAGGTAACTATGATTCATTAACCCATTCATTAATCCATTATTTGCCCTATAAGCCTGCAACACTGGATGGAGAAGTCCAGGATCTTTAAGTAACTGGGAATTTTAAGCAATAAGTTGGTTTTAGAAGATGCAGGAGTGAGTATGGCAGCACAGAGCAGACAAGTAGGTGTGACAGAGGGGTAGGGAGAGAGGGATGGGAGTGAAGGCAAACTGGGAAATGAAATTGGGAAACAAAACACTAAATGATGGAGCAGGCAAAGCTTTTCCAGGGGTCTTAGAAGATTAAGAGGCAAACTTGCTGGTAAATGGTGGCAGGGTCCAAAGAGGGAGACAGAGATTGTACACATGGGCCAAGTAATCCCTTTCCTAGAATAATTTCATTGCCTGGAAAATCTCATGAAAATATATAAAAATCATTCTCCACTAGAAACCTTGAGTTGATAGGATCTCATTGGAAACGGAGAGTTCTGCTTCCCAGCTAAAACTGTAGAATTGCTTCAGTTGGTAACCTCAGCCTCATGTCTCCAGAACATGCAATGCCCCTGCCTGAATCATGTAATTCATGCAGGTTAGGATGTGGTAGTCCAGTGCTTATGGCTTTGATGGCTGGAACAACAGTCACAATTCCGTCTTAAAATATGTGCAGAATATACAAACCTTTTTGTACTCTCCAGGCAACAAGCTCTCCACGATTTCACTCAGATGGTAAAAAGAAGGTCTTTTCTCTGGTTCACTGTTCCAGCATTTCACCATGATCTCATACCTGCAGATAAGATGGAAACCAATTTAATCAACTGGGCAGAAAAATGAGGTATCAAGTGAAAACGAAAGCCAAAATTGTCTGGAGGCTGGCCAGGCATGGGAAAGCCAAATACACACGTACACTTCGTTGGTAGCATGATCAGGTTTTGCCATTCGGTAGCCACTCTTTATCTTATTGTAGAAAGTAGAATCAACCATCATGCCAGGATATGGTGTGCCACCTGCAGATAAAATAGAAAAAATACTATTCTACATTGTGTTAATATTTGCAGCCTTGTAGTAAATCACAGCTTATGATACTAAAAATGTTCACAAACCCACAAATACCAATTAGCAGGTGTTTGCTGTGCTATATGAAGATGCTGACTCAGAGAAAACGGCACTATTCAATTGTTTGGTTATGCACCAGGGTGCATTTTAAATTTTGGAAAGTGCTGAGGACACACATGAGTCTAGAAGGGTGAGAGGCAGCGAGTTTTAAAGGCTTTTTAAGAACTGCTCAGAGTCACATATATCTATTCCAGTTATTGATCAATTTATGTTTTGTGATGTGAGATAAGAACTGTTAGTAAAAATGACAGTTAACAAGCCTGGAAGCTGTGTGCAGGCATGTGTGCCTACATGTACAAAATATTCTTTCCTCTCCATGAGGATTTAATTGCACAGAACTGAAGCTTTGTAATTGATTACTTGCAATGTCAAGTGGCTCTAAAGTGGAACCTGCTTATAAAATTGAAATGTTGACCTTTCATTGGGAAAGCTGAATGGTTCTCCATGCGGAGTCCCCAAATACTGACTTGTTGCTCAGGCCAGAAGGTGTTAATGTCATAGTTTGACATGCCATCAAAATTAATGAAACTAAAGTGAAGCTGACAAAAATGAATAACTGAAGTACATAGTGCAGCATCAGCTGCAATCTATTTCGGATGTGCTCTAATGTGAAACATTGGCCAGGAAAGATTGAAATGAGTACCACTTCAAAAAAAAATCCCTTTGCAGTGTTTCTAAAGTGTACTGACTGGGCTCAGAGGCTGGATGATACCCAGATCAGGTCATTAGCCTGCATTTGGCAGACCTAAGGTCCTGACTCTGCTCTGCCACTGACTTTCTGTGTGACTTTAGGCACGTCACTTGCTTGTGTGTGTATGTTTTGCTTTCCAAGAAAGAGCAACGTTCTCAGGTGCAGGTGTGCATGTTGTAATATTTACTCCAAAGACCTCAGCCCTTTCAAAAGCAAGATTTTCACCTAAAACTAGGCTTCAGACCTACTTACAAGTAGGACAATGAAGCACAGACTTAGCTGTGCCTCAGTTCCCCATCTATACAATGGCACTTCTGTGCCTCCCAGAGATGCTGGTGAACGGAAATTTACAGGATCCTATGATGCCCAGAGATTACAGTAATCAATACCATAAATAGCCGTGAAATTGCTGGTATTTGAGAAGCAGCTATATGACAGCTTATTCTAGAAAACAATGTTAGGCTCGGGGGTGCCATGGGGCAGTAGTAGATACCACACAGGCGTGATTAATTCTGCTCAGAGTAAATCTGGGCAAAGCACGCTTGCTGAAGCAGGCGAGCCACCCACCCGGGAGGCTAATTAATCAGCCTGAGTCAAAAGCTAGGCTGTTCCCAGCTGGGAACTGTACATGGTCCGTAACTGCTATACGTTGTCATAACCACTTTACACTGCCATAAACCAACTGTGTGAACGGTGCTGACCTGGAAACGAGAAATCAGTGTCCCAGAAGATTGACATTTGTTTTTGTTCTGTAATGGAGCTAAGATTGGATCTTTTGAAACATATATGAAGAGACTGCTTCAAAACTGCCACTCAGCTGGGATGCAGCCGAGGCACCCTGATGCATGGGGGAAGCTTGTTCCTCCACATGTTGGCCAGAAATTCCATCTTGGCCGGGAGACACCATTACTTTTCCACAAAGCTTTCCACTCAGTGCTTTCAGTTTTCTAGCAAGAAAAGTATCTTGAAAAAAAAAAAAATCAAACTAGAACTTTGGGAGAGTATGAACTTCTTAATTCGCACCTAATGCTCAGACCTGAAACCCCACACAAGAGAATAACCAAAAGTTGATTTCAGGTATATATTTCTACAGTAGAATTTGAAATGCTGTGTGTAAAACAGCTTGGATTGAAAAAGTTTAATTATGACACGTAAGAAAGTGTTGACAGTACATACCAAGAGAAAATATTTCCCACAGTAGAATACCATAAGACCAGACATCACTTAATGTCGTATACAGATTGTCAAAAATGCTTTCAGGTGCCATCCATTTTACCGGGAGGAAAGTCTGTAGCAAAAAGAAATAAACCCCAAACCACACAGATTAGACATTAAAGAAATGCTTCCCATTACAATTGTTTGATAGCCAGGATTAGCTTCTCTTTTATAAGAAAACTTGTGTTAACATGGCTAATATTTATTTGTTATTCCTTGTCACACAGAGGTACTAGGATTTGAAGCAACGCTACTCTCTGCTCCCCACAAGAACAGATTAAGCTATAACTGTATTCATTTTATTACTAGCAAATGACCAGGATGATTGGAGATACGATGCAAAGGGTGGCACTGATGATCTAGATCTGATATGTCTTTGATTGATCTGTTACTACTCTACATATCATAGTGACAGTTCCTTAATTTATCCAGTAACAAAACTTGCCAGTTAAAATTTAAGCCTGTGAAGCACTAAGTATGGCCAAGAGCTTTCCAGCTTTCAAGCAGGCTTAGGAAAGTTATGTGAATTAATGAACTGAAGAAAAATTGTTCTCAGGAGTGCTCATCACAACAGTCAACTAGTGTAACCATTACTGTTAACTGGCATTTAAGACTGACACTTCTCATTGCAGTTAAAGCAGAGCTCGGGAGATTAAGAAGTACATACGCTGCCCTTGGAGACATAGTTGGAATCATGCATGATGTCTCTAGCCAACCCAAAGTCACAGATCTTCACAATTTTTCCTTGAGCCAGAAGGACATTACGAGCTGCCAAGTCACGGTGTACACACTGCATGGAGAGAAATTAAGTCGTTCAGGGATGTGCTAATTCCAGGAGGGCCACTTCCCTTGCAAAGCTCTCTGAAAACATCCAGATCTGTTGGTTTTCTGGGCACATTCTTAACAGGACCTCCTAATGTCCAGCCACCAGTACTGTCCTCTAACAGAGGCATGGAGGCATGAGTCCTCAGAGACAGCAGGGGTTCATGTGGACTGACTGCAGTGCGGAGGATGCAAAAGTGATGCCACCCTTTCCCCCTCTGCCCATTATGTGCTAATGATACGCCTGTGCTTCTGACCGTGCTGGCCTGTGGTTGGAATGACCCTCTACCCAGACCCTGCCTAGGTCTACCACCACCTCCAGGACCCTGACTCCATGAATGCCACAAGCTGTAAAGGAGGAAGAGGATGCTGTTTTGATTTTTCTAACATTGGTGATCATATCATAGAATCATAGATCGGCTTGAGTTGCAAGGGACCTTAAAGATCATCTAGTTGCAACCCCCTGCCATGGGCAGGGATGCCACCCACTGGATCAGGTTGCCCAAAGCCCCATCCAGCCTGGCCTTGAACACTTCCAGGGATGGGGCATCCACAGCTTCCCTGGGCAGCCTGTTCCAGTACCTCACCACCCTCTGAGTTAAGAATTTCCTCCTAACATCCAATCTAAATCTCCCCTCTTTTAGTTTAAAACCATTCCCCCTTGTCCTATCACTATCCGCCCATGTAAAGAGTCCCGCTCCCTCTTCTTTATAAGCCACCTTCAAGTACTGAAAGGCGTCAGTGAGGTTTCCCTGGAGCCTTCTCTTCTCCAGGCTGAACAACCTCAGCTCTCTCAGCCTTGAATCTCAATTTCCAGGTAAGTGAGAAAGCTGTCTAGAACCTCAAAATAATATTGTACTGCATCATGTTTTCAGAATCTAAATTGAAACTCACAGTTGAAGACATTTTGTCACTTTATTGTGTTTTTACTTACTGTTTTATTTACTTACATTTTTAGAAGCCAAGAATTCCATTCCTCGTGCAACCTGATAGGTGAAGCTCAGCAAATCCAGTAGGCTGAGGCCCTCCGAACTGTCATCAGAAAGAAGGTTTTTGACTTCTGATTCTATTGAAAAAGAGAGAAAAAATATGCTTGTGATGTGGAGTGTGAAAGCAACATTCATTTCCCCCTACTTATCATGATTCTGAGCTAACGACTTTAACAGAGTACCATGACCAAACCAGTCTTTTCATAATAACTAACCACTTTTAATGTCTGCATCAGTCACTGACACATACTGCATTCAGTGTTAAATAGAGGGTTTGCTTTTTCTCCTGCCTGTATTTTTTTCCCCACAGAATTGCAGGAAAAAGAGAAATTAAACAGGCCCACAGAAGTGTTATACAGGTTGTTTACAATACTCAGCGTGTGGTTCAAAAATATTTATTTGGAGATGGTACTTCCATCAGGTTTTTGTGTATGCATGTACATTCTTATCCATTTACTGTTGGTGAACACTGTTATTTTTCCCAGCAAGTATTCACTGGGACAAATCCAATACCAGCAAAAGGGGTCACGAATTCTGTGGCAACAAATCCTACTTTTTTATGAAAGATGTCAGCAAAAAAAGAAAAAAAGAAAAAAAGAGAAGAAAAAAAAACAGTCAAAACTCAGTGATTCATTTATCCCTACTGTCCTAGAGCACAATACGAGTACATTAGTCTGCCATGTAAATCTGGGACTGGATATGCTTCAGTTCCTGAGTCCTAGAGCCAGAAGTGACTGTGCCTATTTTTAAAGCAAAGGATATTTATTTTCTGAGAAAAGGGACAGGGAATGGGATGCATCCATTATCTTCATTACATAATCGAGGAAAGTATTTGGGAGTGTTCTGCATTTGGTGTCAGTTAATGTGAAATGTAAGTGGAAACAGAGCAATACAAATCACTATTACTATTGTTCATTCCTATTGCTCAAAATCTTGCAGACTGCAAGACTAATGAAATCACTGCCTCCAAAGACTATCTATAGCCCCGCTGCAGAACATGGCCCCTCAGAAATCCAGCACAGAAGCAAATACACAGCTCTGTCCTTTCTGCCCCAGGGGCATGCACTCCTGTCACCAGAGTACAGCGACAATCCTAGCACCAGGTTTTAGCTTATAGTTGGTATTCACACGCTTACAGAACACAGCTAAGTAGCTTATGTCCATATCACAAATGGCAAAAACTGATGTGTTTATGCAAGAATTGTTTGTGTTAGCAACGCAAATGGAAGGGACAATTCTGCATTACCTGACAAAGATTTCTTATAAGAAGCAGGCCGATCATACACAGATCTCTGAATATCAGAGTATTTAGATCCCTCCTTTCTTTCCAGCATTGGTACATACTGAGTTGTATCAGCTTGTTTCATGTCCATGTATTCTCCAGTGTTTTCAAATGATAAAATCACATAACTGAAATTCAAAAAAATATATAGTTGTATCAGCTGGTATTGCCCAGGCTTCCCTGCCACACCATCCTATGCATCTGACAGTTCTTACAGCATACAATTGTATTGCTGTGAAGTATAGGGGTGTAAGAGCTGATTTCTCGATAGGGAGTACATAGGGATCCTGTATTACAACACATCAGTGTATTGCTACACATGCATTACCACATATTATTACATTACCAGGGACTACAGTAGTAAAACACAAGTGCCTCAAACTTGTCCTTTTGTCAATAGTCAGGTATGCAAACATATATTGTGTAACTTCCTAAAATCCCACTGAATTCAGCTATTACTACCTTGAGTGTTTAGTTCAAGAAGTTCCAGAAGATAGATGTAACTTATTCACTCAGACAGTTTGTATCAAATCCAGTCCAGCAGAGCAAACCCATGCTCAGATGAATGGTCCTGGCTGTACTCAGCTACCAAGCCACTTAGTCTATTTGCCTGTGTGAAGGAATCTCTGACAGCTTCAAACTCCTGCCTCATGTCATGACATTGCTTGATTGCTGAATGTACAATGACAAGCTTCCTCCACCATCATCTGGAAAAAGCTACTAGAAACTATTGAGACCTGCTAGGCCGTCAGTAGGTAAAGGAGAATACTTGACCTTGGAGAGCAAACTCTGCCAGGTTGTTTGAAGGGAAGGAATTTTAGGCAGTGGAAATTCCTCAAACAGGGAAACAGGGAAAGCAGGTAGTGGTGCTTTACTTCTAAAACTTGGATGGGTAGAGGCAAAAGGATATCACATTCTCTCATGTTGCAGGTCATACAATTTTTTCCATTTTTTCCCACCTTCTTGTGCTTTCGTCAGCTGGGTTCATTCCAAAGATGTCCAAATCTTTCTTTGGCTTCTCTGGGTGTCGGCTCAGGAAATTGTCCCTGTTCTTATGCAGATAGTTCACCAAATCACCATAAAAACAGTATTCAGTGATGATGTAAATAGGACCTGATGAAATAAGGCAAAATAATGCATTGATGAGTCTTTCAAAAATAAAGAATTTCAAAGACAGCAGAAAATCAGATATAAAACAAAAAGAGTACTGGGAGTTAATACATTTCAATTTACTAAGTTATGACTGTAACTACTGCCAAATAACAAGTAGGTTTGTGAAACCTTCTATTTATTTATATTTAATGTTAAAGTTTTTTACTTGACATTTGTGCAATTGTTAAACAGCGAACGATAGCTCCAGAGCAAACCTCCATTTTGTCAGCCAAACCCACCTGATTTTGTACAAGCTCCAAGCAGGTTCACAATATTCAGGTGGGGCCCAAGATGTGTCATTATCTTCAGTTCAGACATGAGCGCCTGTTTTTCACTGGATCTAGCTGTAGCTGTTGAAAAACCACACCAGCCACTTAGTGAGAACAATCACCTTCTTCACAATAACAACTGATCTCTCTTTGCTTGCCTCAGTAGAACATTTCTACCATAGTTTCTTGAAGAAGATCGTGTCCTTTGATTAACAAGAGTATCTCTTAAGACTTGGAGAAGAGTCACAAATCAGTAATAAAGGATCCTTTGATCCATCTCAAGAGCTGACCCAGTCTGTTTGCCCTTTTCTAGGGGTACAGCGGGTTGCCTGGGTGGCACAGAGGCACTTCACAAGCTGCTCTTATCAACACAAGAAAGCACCTCATGGCTCCTGGGCAAGCGATGAACTTGGGTTCCATCCACACTGTAGGTAGGTTTGCAACTTCAGACATGGAGAAGCTATTTATACACAAGCAGGGCTTAAACAACCCCATGGGAACATGCATTATCTAGCATGGGAAATGGAATGGTGATAACTTACGTTTCAGCATTTTCACGGCTACTTTCATGACTGGTTGAGAACGACTCAATCCATATGCAGTCCCTTCAACCACTTTTCCAAATGCACCAGAACCAAGGATTCGACCTGAACACAAGGGAGAACATTATTTATTCCAGACCATAACAGCGGTTAGCCTCAATTCCTGCTGCCGTTCCTCTTCAGGCTGTGATTCATGTGTGGAATGAGCACACTCACTTAGCCAGACCACTGGTATTATTATTATTTTTATTAGTGTTGTTGTTGAGGAGAAAAGGCAAAGATATTTTAAAGAAGTGTTGTAATTTAGAACAATTCTTCAATAAAAGCAAGCAAGCAAACACCAGGAGAACATCTGCACATGGGAGCTTGTAGCAAATGAGCTCAGAGGAGCAACTCGTTTTATTCGGACTTGTCTCCTACTCTGCCCTGCCACCCTCACTTTACCCTTCCTAAACATTGCGCTTCCTATGTCTAAGCTGACTTCTTTGCCTCAGTCAGTATCTGACTACAATACAGTTGTGCCCGTTACTTAAAATCTGAACTGGACTCTCTAGCTGTAGTTTCAGGCTGCTATATTGATGCTGTATACACCTAGCAGCAAGACAGGCTGAAGAGAATCAGCAGCTTGTTCAGGAATAGACAAGCAGGACCATCGGTGATCTGAAGGAAGCTGAAATACATGTTGATCACATATGAGGGGAAACTCCTCTGAAGTTTATTGTACAAGTGTGCTTCATATGCTTGAATAAATTTAACTGCAAATTTCCAAATGCTATAATGAAACAGCTAATGTTTATATACATTTTACTCTTCCCACAAATCAATTTAGACAAAAATTTTGGAATATCATATCCTGTCTTCTGTTATGGATATAGTGCGCAGAAGAATTGTGTACAGATTGAGCAAGATTTTAGAGAAATAAGAACTGCACAAACATGATCCAAAATACTATATTTCATGGCTTCCATATTGGACAGCAAGTTCATTAAGGTAACATTTATTCAGTGAAAAACCTCATATATGAACTCCAGATGACAGGACATTTTCATATTCCCGATGAGCTCGCTATTTCATTTCATGTTATTTTTTAACTGGGAGTCTCCCAACACTGGGAGACTACGTAGCGACTTTTACTATGGAGATATATGGCATTTTGTCTTTGACATTCACTTGCAGTTTGAACTTGCCGCCTTTTACACTTCTGAAGATGTTATCAGGCATGAAATACCATATGTTTCTGTTATCCTGTGGCTATAGCCCACAGTTTTATTGTATACACACTTTTAGAAGAAAGTTTCCAGCCAAAAAAAATATCTACATCATTAACAAGCACAAGAAACAGTTAAAGCATGCTTAGCTGAGTTACCACTGTAGAACTTCTCCAAGATCATGACAGTGTAGTTTGTCATGCGCACAAATACACACATGCAACTTCTTTTCAAAATTCCTGTGCTCCAAAGGTTATCCTTTCCAATCAGGATGTGAGAAAGCTTCCCACTAAATTTCAAACTAATTCAAACAACCTGAGTCTGAAATTTGGCCCCTGAAATTTTTCAGCCCAAAGGTCTGGGAGCCACATGGCAGGATGTAGCCCTTCAGAAAGTGATGGCATTTGCTGATGCTCCTTGATCTTCTTGTCTTCACAAGCCAATTCCTCCCCAAACCATATTGTCGACCGAGCATGAGACACACATCTCCCTCCCCAGCACCTCAGCTGAGCACGGGTGCATGTGGAGACAGTGAGAGCACTTCTGGAGCGGCAGGGAGCTATTACTGTTATTTCCCCTTTTCACCCCTCTCCATATACATCCCATGTGTTTTACACTTGAAATTTGGAGCCAGGTGGGAGCTGACTGCTTATGAGGTGGAGGCATCTGTAATGCAACCAGTTCCATCACTTTCTGGATGCCAGGGCCTGCACTGGATCCCAAACTTATATTGTGTGTTTACTTTTCTTAGTGCAAAGGCATGACTGGGATCTGCCCACTGGAGGGACAGGACTACTTCACTGCAACAGAGGGACTGTGCAGACAGCAACTCCTCAGGCTGGTGGAGGAACTGTACTTGGGGGTGAGAGCTAATTTCAGTTCAACCTCTGCACCCATCCACAGAGCTTATCTGCTGATACCAGTGGAGAGGTGCCGTGTTTCTGCTCTAGGGGACACAACTACAAAGATGAAGTCCCGGATATAGCCTTCTCAACTGGACTCTTCTTTGGCTGAAACTGAGCTGGGAGCATCATCTCACCCCATATCGAACCATTACTTTCTTGGCATATACCAAAAGCCAAACAAGTGATGAGCTTTATAATCTATCTCCAGCTTCTAGACTCATGAAACATTAGGTACCGTGTCCCTAAGTGCTGTAAAACTTGAACCTTAAGTTGCCTTTTGCAAGCTGCAAATGGGGATGGGTCTGATTCTACTTGTCAGACCAGCATTTCATTTTATTAAGTCCACAGTGTCAAATGGGTGCTTTCTTGGGAAGTGATGGGAGCAACTGTATTGGGTTTACGTGGTAAAGGTTTGGTAGCAGGGGGGCCACAGGGGTGGCTTCTGTGAGAAGATTCCAGAAGCTGCCCCATGTCAGATCAGAGCCAGCTCCAGCCGGCTCCAAAAGGGATGCACCGCTGGCCAGACCTGAGCCAATGAGCGATGTTGTTTGCACTTCTGTGACAGTAGATTTAAGAAGGGGAAAAAAACTGCTGCGCAACAGCAGCTGGGAGTGAGAGGAGTGAGGAACAGCCCTGCAGACACCAAGGTCAGTGAAGAAGGAGGGCAGGAGGTGCTCCAGGCACCAGAGCAGAAGTTCCCCTGCGGCCCGTGGTGAGGCCCATGGTGGAGCAGGCTGTCCCCCTGCAGCCCATGGGGTACCACATGGAGCAGATCTCCACGCTGCAGCCCATGGAGGAGCCCACGGAGGAGCAGGTGGATCTGGCCTGAAGGAGGCTGCAGCCCATGGAGAGCCCCCGCAGGAGCAGGCTCCGGGCCGGACCTGTAGCCCGTGGAGAGGAGCCCACGCAGGAGCAGGTGATCCGGTGGGAGCTGCCACCCGTGGGGGACCCGTGCTGGAGCAGTTTGCTCCTGAAGGATGGACCCCGTGGTACGGACCCATATTGGAGCAGCTCTTGAAGAGCTGCAGCCTGTGGGAAGCCCACGCAGGACCCGTTCGGGAAGGACGGCATCCCGTGGGAGGGACCCCACGCTGGAGCAGGGGCAGAGAGTGACCATGAAGGAGCGGCGGAGATGCAGCGATATGGGCTGACCGCAGCCCCCATTCCCCGTTCCCCTGTGCCGCTCGGGGGGAGGAGGTAGAAGAGGGTGGATGGGGGGAAGGTGTTTGTAGTTTGCTTTTAGTTTCTCACTGCTCTAGTTTGCTAGTTATAGTAATAAATTATACTAATCTCCCTATGTTGAGTCTGTTTTGCCCGTGACGATAATTAGTGAGTAACCTGCTTGTACTTACCTCAACCCTTAAGCCCTTGTCCATCATATTTTCTCCCCCTGTTTCTTTGAGGAGGGGGAGTGAGCGAGCGGTTGTAGTGGAGGTCGGCTGTTTAGCTGGGTGAAACCACCACAGCAACTCTGCAACCTCTATTGTCATCCCAAATCCTGAGATCCAGCAGCACTCAGAGCCCACTCCTCGAAGGGCCCTGCGCTCTGCCATCTCAGCTGAAGGAGGATGTCCTGCAGGGACCTCACCGCTTCTCAGCAGTGCCAAGAAAAAACAGAGGCACACAAGCAGCTCACTGCATTATCCAATTTCCCGTTCTGCTACACATCCCCTAGTGCTGTGCTGGCTGCTGAGTGCTTTAAACAGCAGAGCACTACACACATGGTGGAGAGCGGATAGCAAAGGGAAATCTGCAGTGTAACCCAAATTTATCAATTGAAACTCCAGCCAGCCAATGTTCAGAGTTGGCATTTAACACAGCTCTGCACTCCAGGCACTACTAGCTATGAAAAAAAAAAAAAAAAATGCCAGCTGGCTTACTCAGCTAGGGTGGGAAGTGCTCATCTGAATGAGCCAAAATGTTTTTGCATGCTCCTTCAGAGCCTTTCTGAGCTAAAGGTGCAATTCCTTCACTGCTGTCTCCCACTTCAACAACAGAAAACCCACAGAGACCAGAATTATCAGACCCAGAAACAAAACAGGTCCTCATCAGCCTGAGAGGAAGCATTTCATAAGGCAAAACTGCCAGCGGGAAAACGTGAACCATGTCAAGAAGAATGCTTGCACAATCCTGTTTGCTAAAAGGACACGTAGCATCCGTGTTTAAAGCACTGACTATCGTGAGTATACTTGTAAGCAGGAAAGCACTGAAGTAGACTGGTGCTCATGAGTCAGAGGGAGACAAAGTCACAGCGGTGGTCTGTTAACTCAGATCTGACAAATCCTATTTAGGCATATAATTAAAGTCTGGGTTGTAGTAAAATAATTCCATTAAATATCCACCCTCTCCTAGTTTTCAATTAGGAACATGAATTTAATTAAAGGATATCATTCCTGAACCAGAAATTTTTGTGCCTCTTCTTTCAAGAATTAATATCAATTCTTTCTCTGTGGTTGGGGGAAGAAGAACTACACCAAGGGAATGCGTTCCTTAAACAGTATCAAACAAAAAAAAATCTTTCAATATTCTTCTCCTGCAGTTCCTGTGTACAGCTTAGTGCAAGATACCTCCAAGAGAGGGATGCCTTGTGCATTTAAAGCACTACCTGGACAGAACATTAAAATTGTTCATAATCACTACAATTTCAACTGATATAAATGACAAATTGCGCCAGCCCCAAAGAAGTAATTACTAACTGAATTCTGTATGAACTCCGATGCAGGGTTAACAAAACAAGAAAGCAAAGGTGGAAGGAGGAAAGGCAGTAGCAACAAAAATAAGTTATGCAGTTACTCAGCGATGATATATGCACATGGTGGATTAACAATTTAAAAAATATTTTTAATAAAACTACATAACTACTTGCAGGTTTCTCTTGGCCTCTCCACATAAATATATAAATGTCTTGCAAATTAAAAATGCTGATTCACTTCTTGTGGGTGCCTTAGCAGCAGTGAGTGTTGGAGCTGGAATTTAACACTGGCAGGGGCCACCTGAGCCACACTGAGGTGGGCACTGCACACAGAGCATGTGGAGCAGGAATGAAGGCATGGGAGACACTAACCAGTGGTGCTGCTCAAGGCTAACGCCACTGCAGAAGAGGATGTGGAAGGAGAACTAAGGAGGACAGATAAAGACAGACTCTGAACTTCATGGCCATGAGCTACATCGCAAATGCTGGTAGCAGAGACCTCAAAGTTGTCCTTAATCATCCTTCTCCTGAGAGAAGGACTGGATTAGTCCCTTACAGGAAACTTACCAAGCACTAACCCGTCTCGAGGAAACTCCCATCTGGAGTCATAAGGCAGTTGCATTGGGTCCACATAAATATATTCATGGCCGTCAGGGCTGATAGACTCAATGACTCTCCACCTTATCTCATACCTTGGCTTCTGCAAAGCATATTGAATGCAAAACCAAGTATTAGTCTTGTGTCGGACTTGAGATCAAAACCCAAGAGGGCTCAGCATCCAAACTGAAATTTTTTTTCTAGGTTACCTGTTTCCAGATGATGACCAGGACAATCAGTGAAATTATCACAATCACTAACAGTACTAAGACTGCAGCAGCCACTGTCAGTTCTGATCGCAAGGCTGTGGAGTAACGAAACAGACCATATTTTCCTCCTGAGCCATAAGGAACATGACACATGCACAAGACACCCATCTCCCACACCATCATAGTTCCCCTGTCCTGCGGATGTGGCAGGAGCCCTCCCTGGGGCTGGTGACTGTAAAGCTTTTCCAAGCCCAGAGCTACACTGCCTTCCTGTTTCAAGACCAAATGCAAAGATTGTCTAGAAGAATATCCCATAACCAGTGGTAATAAAATGATAAAATGAATCACGGAACCACATAATAAGTGAAAAACAGATGCAGCATAAAGACCTGTAAAATGCCTCATCCTCAAATGTCCCAGGGTGGATAAAATCAGTTTTCATTTATTTTTATTTGCAGCAGTTCATGTTTTTATCTATTAAGCATTCTTCCAGACTGAACTGAGATGTGTTAAAGAGTGTTCAAACTGGCTGCTGTAATCTCACAGAAGGACAAAGCAAACTTACTGGGAGCCACAAGTTTCAGTTCCCGAGTAACAGCACCAAGGTCGTTTCTTGCCACACATCGCACAGCCAGGGTTTCCTCTACCTTCTGGAAGGTCACCTGGCTTTCCACCATGTTCTTCTCATCTAGATGGGCTTCCATGTGTATATTGGAGATATTGTTAGTCAGAAGAGTCCATGAAGTGTCATTGCTGCATCTGCAGAGAAGAATAACAGTGGAAACAGGTGTGAAGTGTAGGCATGGATGAAGAAGAGTGAATACAACAGGAATCAGCTTTCCCTATAACGTTATTCTAACATTGATAATTTTAAAGACCAGAAATGCTTAAGACCACCTCTGTGAAAAGCCTGCATCTTTCTTCCATCAGAGTAATTGGCCTTCTGATCCTCATTACTGCTGCCACTTTGAAGATCTGATAATGCAGCCCAGCAGGTCTGGTATAGATAGAACTTGGTGTTGCTAGGTATCCTGCAGTTATAGTAGTGGATCAATCTCTACTTCTCCCTGAATCCCTCATGCCATACAAGTCTTCTTGGGGCAGGGCTAGGAGGACAACTTTCCCACCAGGCAGGAGGAGATTTTAGCACAATGAGAGCAGAGCACAGCTGGGAGGTGCCCAGGGCTCCTAGCCTCCTTCCGTGTGTGGTCTCCCTCTCCCTGGGGTACAACCTCCCAGAGACAGCACAGCCTCCCAGCAGCTACAGAAGGAATCAGTCTAGAACCAGCAAAACCAGGGATAATTACTACAAGTCTAGAATATTTTGAAGGTGAAAATTATAATTTGGAGGGAAATAATTACAGGTGAAAATCTAGAATCACACAAGAGTGTTAATGAGGCAGACTGGGCTGTCTGTGAAATGTTAGGAACTCCTTGAATGGAGGGACAGGTGATCCTCAAGATCTGCTACATTCACTTATTGAACACAAAAATTTTATCAGAGCTAAACCGATGCATTGTGTATTCTCCTACAAAATATGATCACTAGGAGGGGTACTGACAACATCTCAAAACATAAGCAATATGCCTCTGAAAAGACAAATCAGATTTATGGCCTACTGGATCTTGATAAGGAAAACGTAGTATGGTAACTAATAATGTTAAGCTAGTCAAGGACAAAACCAGTCATATTTTACAGACAACAAAGCATCTCTTCTTACTTTTTAATGTCCTTGCAAACCAGCCATTCCACGTCAGGAAGAGGGGTCCCCTCTGCCAAGCACCTCACCGTCTGTCCCCCTGCAGAGCCATGGTGGTCGTCCGCGAGGTCTAAGATCAAGGCCGGAACTGGAAAGGAGTCAGGAGTTTGTTAAAATATTCAGCAAGGTCTACAAAAGCAGCCTGAATCTCAAATAAAGCAGGATAGGTATTGTTTGGCCAACAGTTTAGTGGCAGCTAGAGTCTGGGACTTGACCAGGAGGTCCTTGTCTCCTGAGGGGCAGAGGAGATCCTGGGCTAGAGCCATGAAAAGGAAGCGCTTCGGGTATGCCACGTCCTCATGTCCTGCTAAATGAGCTATCGTCCCCACTGTCAGCTGGAATAAATTAGACTGGAGGATAAAGTTTCTTTCTGGCCCAAAGCCAGTGCAGAAGTCAAAGCCAAGATCAGAGTACAAGAGCTCCAAGGACTCGGCACACATGCACTCCTCCAGACATCCCAGTTCATGCTTTTCTTATTTCCATAAGTGAGCCAACCCAGTGCTCAGTGTTGACTCCGTGTGTAAGTGGATCAAATCTTTGCTGTGGACCATCAGTTCTGGTGAGCAAGGCTTTGGGACTCCTTACCTTGTATTAGCAATGAGAAGGTGTATCTTTTAATCTCATCTTCATTTTCAGCAACCAAAGTATAGTACCCACTGTCTTCTTCCTTGGCCCGGATCAATTTTAGTATACTTTGAAATCTGCAGAAATGAGAGTTCTGGTTTGTATTTTTGTATGTTTGTATTTTGTTTGTATTTTTAAAGCAGGCGTAAAAAAAAAAATCTACTTCAATGCAACATACAATCTGGGTATGTGGAGATTATAATGTGCTGACATTTGGCATTTCTAGCATCCCTTTGCACTAAAATTATTATTCAAACAGTAAATAACTACCAAAATGCAACTGAGAAACAAGTGGGCATTATTATACTCTGAGTGGCTTTGACAAAGATCTTGATGTTATTGGAGATAGCTAGAGATTATTGGAGTGAAGATTTCTTGGAGGGACTGAAGAGGGTTAGTGTCCAGAAACCAAGATTTGTGTGCTTTGGAGATCTTAATGTTATCAAGGGAATAATTAATAAAAGAGGCAGAATAGGCATCACCCTTTAGAGTAGAAAAAAAAGGCTTTCTAAATGTATTGAGGAAGAAGCACCAAACTGCAGTGGGAAGAGAGAGCAGGAGTAGTTCTCAAACTTCTAGAGAAGATGGCAAAGCAAGATTCATAGGAGTATTTTTACCTTGTTTCCTGGACTCTGTTTGAACTAGTAACAATCTCAGTAAGATTTTCAATCAGAGTCACATTATCCTTCAACCAGTACATTTTTGGAGCTGGGTACGCCTGCACATCGACAACAAAATTTTTGACTTCATGTAGATTGACAGCTTCCAAAGGGCTAAACTGAGGCTCTAGATGAATGAACCCTTTGTCTGTAAATGAAAAAGCCATGCATGAACAATGCTGAGCAGCATTTTTCAAAAGTAGTGTTTTCCAACACATCAATAATTTTTGGACGCTGAAATCAGACTATACCATGAACTGTAATGACTACTTTCTTATTTTCCTTAACCTCCTTGGTTGCATGCCGAGCAGTACATTCATAATCCCCTGTGTCTTTCACTGATGCTTCAGGAATGGTCAAGGTGTAAACCAGCTTCTGCGATGGGACTTTGATATCATCAAGTTTTATCAGACCTTTTTCTTTCTGTAGTTTGGAGAAGGAAAAAAAAAGCATTACTTCAGTAACTAAGCCGAAAGTAGACCATTGAGGATTTATGATGCCACTGCAGTGAGAGCAATCATCTAAACCCTGTATGGCAGAAGACTTGTTTATTCAGTCCAGGATATATTTTCAAGCCACAGGCACAAAAGCTGTGTCTATAAAAATATGTCCTTCTGGAGGCAGCCACAGAAGGGCGAGGAGCTTTAGAGCTCACGTTTTGTCCACTTGAAACAAAATACCATTCAAAACTTGGGTAAGCAGCCTGAAAGTGCATTTTACTGCTTATGCTACCTTCTCCTCAGACTGAAAACCTGTGTTTTTCTTTTTTTAATTTTCTTTGTTCATTTCCTCCCATGAAGTAGGGTGAATTTTTATCCCCTCCACCAGACAAAAAGAAACCAGTTGCTAGCCATTTTGTTCTCCCTGCTCTCAAAACAAGAATAATTTATTGGCAAGGAGAAGACTCCTGCAAGAGCAAGGATGGTGAGAACGGTCGACCACGTTGTCATGAGAAGCTGGAATAAAAAATATGTTGAAGATAGTTTTGAAAGGTGGCATGTAGCAGAGGCTTTTACGTGTAACATGGAAAAAAGAATGAAATCTCAACTCATTTTTTGTCTTGGCATCCTAATTTACTTAAATAAAAGCTGCGATTTGGGATCACTGTTAGGCAGTCACTTCAACTACTCCATGCCCTCAGTTACCAGACATTTTAAATGGGTTACTCTGAAATTCTGTATTGACAGGGACACTAACCAAGTTTCACTGAATAAAAATTTTTACTGTGGAAGGATGTTATGCAGGTTTGAAAAGTTCTGAGCTTCTTTGAAGGTTTTAAGGTTTTCTTACAACTCTTTTTTTCTTATATCTTCTTTTTTGCTTTGAAGTTCTCATTAGTGAGTAAATACATTGACTGCAAGACCCATTTTAATTTACACCTGCACAACAAGTAACAAGTAAGACTCTGAAACTGATTGTCCTTTATAATGCCCAAGAATCCAGGGTTTAAGAGAGCCATCTTAAAGGTTCATAGCCTCAGCAGTAGCACTATGTGCAGATGTCCGACACATTCCTAAATCTTTCTATTACCACAACATTTCTTTTTTTGAACTAGCACAAGACCTGAGAGGCAGCATTCCTCCCTCAGTGCATGGACGCCCAGTCACACCTCACCTTCCTCTCATGCTTTGCATACTTACTAACAGCAAAGTCTAACTTTTGGTACTGACTTTCTTTTGTGATACCTTAAAAGTGAAAGAAAGTACTTTGTTTTTTTCTGCTCAGCTGTCCTCATTCAGAGAAGAGATGAATATTTCACAACCCCACCTTCTTCCCCAATAAGTAACTACAAACATGCAAACAAAAAAAAAGAGAGAGATTTACCACTTTCCCAGGATAATTCCACTGTAAATTAACCACCTCGTTGTCAAAGACCACACAAGTTACTACAATGGTCTCGCCTGTTTTGTAGACAGTTTTAAGAGCTTCAATTTCAACCGGCAGCTGTGAAGTAGCTAGGAGAAGAGAGAGAGAGTGCAGATTTAGATTAAAACAGTATGCAATTTTCATGTTGTGGGATTTCAGACTGAGATTTCCATTTCACTTCCTCTGCTAAGGAATTACCTGGAAAATTCAATGAAAGTACTGCTGATTTATACTGATACAATCATTGTGCATTTAAAGCATGAAGTGTACTGGCATTGAGTTTAATCAATTCAATTAAGAAATGATCCATGCATAAAATTTCAATTAACAGTTCCTATCTCAAATGCCCCTGTGAGAAGGCACTCAGTATAAAAGTAAAATCCCATTTTACTTATCAGTGGCTGTCTTTGAAAATCCACTTCTGGTCAATAGAACCTTGTTCTCAAAATGTTTAAATCATGTTGTTTTTCTGACTAACCGAAGTCCTATGATTTGAATCCACTGGGAAACACCAGGCTTTTAAGTTATGTTTCAGCAAACAGGATGAAAATACTTGGATTACAAAAGACTTTTGCAACCATTTGAGAGAGGAGGTAAAGTTAAGGACATTTTATTCTCACCAAGATCACATGCAACTGCTAAGCAAACTAGCAACTAAGTGACTAGCAATATTGCTGCAGGAGCAAGGAGCTCATCAGGAAACTGTCTGATATAACCCCATGATGCTGGTGCTAATAGTGCTTTACAGTGTGAGAAAAGAACTAGGCTGCACATTATTGTTTTTTGTTTTGTTTTGTTTTTTGTTTTAATGAAAATAAATAAATACCTCTTAAAATATAGATGAGGAACTCCTCGGACTTGAACTCCACACCTTTAACAGTTGTTTTGCAAGTGTATGATCCTGCAAGGAAGTTTCCTATGAAGCCTTGTTTGCTGTCGTAGAAAGCATAGACAGCCTTGTCTAAACTGTTAGTTAAAGTCACTTGAGCGTTTGGGTCACTTGTCCGACAAGGGATAACGGTGGGATCACCTTCTTCTACTAGGATGAACTGGTCTTCCGGCATGGAAGGAACAAAAGGCGTGTCTGGGTCTGTAAAAAACAGGAGGTAAGTTTACACTGCCTTGATTGTGGTAAGCCCACATACAAGAATTGGATATCAATGACCACATACAGGTCTTAACTGAAATTAGTACAGTTCATGACTCCACTTGTTCAGAGGCTGCTGGTGAGGCATGCTAACTGTACGCAGCACCTTGGTTTTGCTTTCTGGTGTGACATGCTGCAAGACATTTGACCAAAACAAAGAACAGGAAAGGGCTGCAGAATGGGAAATGCAAAGGACCCAAGGAAAAAAACTAAGTATTATTCTTCCCAATAGACCTGGTTCTGATATATTCCTACAGTGAGGGCAAAAGGATATTAAGGGACACAAAGCATGAAAATAACTAAGGAAGTGAAGATGCATTCCCTTTCTCTGTCACAGACAACTCTATGAAGACATATATACAACACAGATCTTACGGATGAATATGGACTTAAACATTTAACTTTTATGACACAAGATTTTGCACTCAAGTGCAGCATTCACTGCATTAAAAAAAATCTTATAACAAAGATCCTGTCTTTTATTGGCACAAGTCACCAAGTCACTCGTCTTTTTGAACTGGATTTTTTTTCTTTTGCTGATAGTAGCCACCCCATAACCAATGTGCAAGCAGGAAAAAAAAAAACCTTTTAATGGCAGAAAGTAGAGATCAGTTTTGGTGTTGTTTATGGCTAACACTATTACACTACTAAAGCCACATTTCATCAAAAATAAATCAGGGTACTTATCTTTATGCATTTCTAACATGTCCTACATTGCAGTTATGAGACGTAGTTAATTATGGTCACAGCATGTGGTTTTCAGACTATGGTATTTAACCATAAAAAAGCAAACAAACACCTGGTAGTTTTAGTTCTTTTAAAGTCAACAAAATACATGCCAACTTTCCTATCCAGCCAATCCAAAGTCTGAGTTCAAAACATAATTGCATAACATATCAAACATAAAAAGCAGAGCCCTCAAATTATCTCCACTTGGCCATTCAGAATAAACAAATAATCTCTGCTAGCCTGAAGCTTCTGTGTGAAGCTTTATAATGAAATTTAATAAATAGCAATACAAATCCCTCCAACAATAGAATTTATGCCGCACTGGCAGGCTCTTTGTAGCAATAGTCCAAACACAGCCCTCTATCCCAAACACGCTGCCAAATCCATGTATTCATTTTCCCAACGTAATTTAAAACAGAAACAGGATTCACCTAGTTTGGTTTTCTCTGTGCTTTTAGTGAAACTAGGATATTGTGTGAAGTCTCAAAGTAATCCTCCTTGGCCAAAGTGGGTTGCTGCCACCCATTGCCCTCCTAATTCATTGCAGGAAAAACAATTGTAAAGACAAAGTTTATAGTGGAAACAGAACCATTCTCTATAATTTGGAGGAAAGGATATGTTTCTGCATTTATGACATCTTAATGTTTAGAGAGTGGAAAAAATTACAGGGTGTCTCTGCCTTGCAAATGTGGTAGGCTGAAATCTAGAGGAAATTCAAAATCAAACCAAAATGCCCTCTTCTTGAAGAAATCTTCTGTCTCTTGCTCTTCTATCCCTTTACTGAGTGAGTTATAAGCCTGTTTAACAGCAACAAAATCTTCTGGTGATTTGGTTAGAGTTGGTGGAAATTGAGATGCATGTGCCCAACCCCGCAGCCTCTGCTGAAACCTCTTACTGCTTCAAGAATGAATACAAATGCTTTAAGTTTGTTGTGGGAAATGTAGAGAAAGTCTTGGCAGAATTACTGTACTCGAATGACACATCATGAACTGCAAAAACTTAATACCACTGCAAAATAGCCTTAAAAAAAAAGCCTCATTAGTCCTTCCTGCCCTTTTCCCCTTCTACAGTCCTCCTTGTATTTTCTGACATCGTCTCCTTCACAACTTATTTTAGTTTTGCAGGATGGTTTACATTCCCTCCTTCATTTCCTGCTCAAACTATTTACTGAAAACATCATAGCTTTGTCTTCTCTGGCCCTGCAGTTCTGCCAATCATCCCCTGAAAGCCAAAGAAATATCCAGACAGTGCTTTGCCAATGTAGCCAGCTGTGGCTCAGTCTGTGGTGCCTCTCACAGCCACAGCAAAAATAAATAAATAAATAAATAAATAAATTTTGAATGGATAGTGTGGAAATACTTTAAAGGAATTTCCAGCCAGAACAAGGAGGGGGGGCATGGCCAAAGCTGTTGATAGGAACTTCTGAAAAGAAGGGATGTCATTTCTTTCAGGTCCAGCAGATTTTCCACCACTACAGAGAAGGGTGGCACAGGGAAGTGTGTGTGTGCTTTGAAACTTACAGGGTGCTGCAAGAAATGTTGTATGGAAACACCATATTTTTAATCTTGACTCTGGCCAGCAGTAACATTTATTGTTTCACCCTCCCTTGCAACAGCCACCCCAAGACAGCTCTGCTGCTTTACGCTTCCTGGGCCCTATGTACTTGTGAGCTTCTCCCCATTCTCAGTTTAAATCAGGTTAAAAACAAGAAATGGCCTACCCCAGCTGGTGACCTCTTTAGTGTCAGATGTGGCACCAGTTTGGTCAGCACACATCCCAAGACATCCACCACAGTCACCCCTGAAAAGACTCATGATGCCATCAATCCCCACCTGGGGACCAGGTGGAGGCTGGGCAAGCTCCTACAGAGGCATCTCCAAGCTGAGCTGAGGCTTACCCAGGCCACCAAGGCCTGCTACCCAGCCCCTGAGGGCCAGAAGACCTCAGGCTCTGAGGCTGTGAATTCATCCCGTTATTGAGAACTAAAACTCGTACCAAAAATGTGAAAACCAATAGAAAGAAAGAGGAACATATCTATAGACTCAGAGGCGTTGGTCTTGATTTACATGTTAGGAAATCACCCAGGGGATATTTTTGTTCCTCTCACAGCAAATTGCCACCAGCAATACGCCTCTTCTGAACATCCACGTTGCAGCCCTCCCATCCAAACCTCAGGGGAGGGCCGTGGCAGCCCCCACTTACCAGGCACATAGATGTAGATGTCCTTCCCCTCCACTTCCCCATCCTCCACTTGAGTGTGATTGTAATAGCAAACATACAAGCCCGTGTGAGCGGCTGAGGCATTTCCTACTTCGAGCACTGTCACGAAGAGGCCGCTGTTGTTCTCTTCGTGTCTAATGTCTATCCTGTGGCTTCCCTCAGTCACCGGGTACTGCCAGCTCACTTCGCTGTCTCCAGAGCATTTGAGTGTGAAATTGGAATTCAGCTGTACAACCATTTCATTTCTGTTGGGAACAATAGTCGGCAGAGGAAGCTGGCAAAATGTTAGGAACGGTCCTGGAAAAAGACACAAATAAAGAGCACATGAGCACACAGCCCATCCTCAGCACAGGGATGCAAGAGGGTGCAGAGTGGATCCAGAGCAGGCATCTTTATGACCGTTGCAGATGTGCTGACATCCCAGGAAATTTGCCCTTGTTAAAAGCCAGAGCTTTTCCCAGTGGAGGGCAAATGGCCTCCTTTTGAAATGCTAAGCAGAGAAGTGTTTGCTTGCTGAGTTCTGTTTGACAAATCCAGAGGTGAAAGACAGAGGTGAAGTTAGAGATGTATTTCCCAATCCACACCTCAGCTTCCCAGCCCCAAACGTGGGCACTGATGCGCTGGGGACCAGTGAGCCCCAGACCCTGGCTCCTGGTTCATGGGCACCATACAAGCTGGGCTGCAGGTCTCTGTAGCAACGGTCAGAAAATCAGCAGTTCTGCCAATTTTCAAGTAAGCTCGCAATTGAAAGTTAGAAACCACTTCCCAAGGCCAACACCTGCATTTTACATCTGGCTTCTATTTCTGCAAAGAGCCGGAGCAGAGGCTTAGATCCAAAATTTGTGCATTGGTCTACCTTTAGCCAAAACGTACAGAAGGTTTATAGCCAAATAAAACTGTAATTCACTGAACTAGATGTTGTAGATGGCACCACTTTTCAGATGCAATCTACATTTATAGGGTCAGATTTGCAAGCCTGGGTAATTTGTAGGTGGGCTGGTGCAGGTCCAAGTCCTAGAAGGAAAATGAGAGGGTCTACGCTCTAAGCTCCCAAAGTAGAAAATGGGGAACTCACTGAGAAAACGGTGCGAAAGTGGGCTCTGCACAACAAACCAGCGGTAGAAGCCCAGACTTTCTTTGAAACTGGTTTCTCACGTCTGCACATGTTATCTCAGTCTGCAGGGCCCTTTCTATATTTGGCAACCCTGTGGCAAACCCTGCCCTCCCCTCCCAGCACCATTCGTTCTGCACATGTGGGCAGCCCAGCGAGTGTGGTTATGTGGTGGGGAGGGGGAGGATGCTGGAGCCCACACAGGCAGCCCAGCCTGCTCCATGCTGCTGGAGATGCTCCAGCATGGCAAGGGTGGGACAGCTGTAGGTAGGTCTTGTCTTAGCCTACCAAAGGGAAGGACAGAAAAATAGAGGCTGGAGGCAGTTGGCCAACCGTTTGACATTTGTTATTGTGGACACAACAAAAGGAAACTTAAATACAGATTTATGAAGGAGTAGGGATGGGCCTTAGAGGACTAAGGAATATTACCTGTGAGGAAACATCCCAGGATCAGGAACGTCCTTAGGGAAGTACCCATAGCTACCGACAACTGAAACAGAAAGAGGGCAACAGGGAGCCAGTTAATAGGCTGACAACAGGTACGAGAGCTTGCAGGACCCCTGCAAGGGGCAGTGCCAGTTCCTTGCACTCTGCTGAGGGCAGGAGCATCCCCAGGACCCCGGCTCACACCCGCAGCTTGGTGAGGCGCCCACCAGCACCTCCCACGCGGTGCGTGGGGCCGCAGGCAGACCACTGGCAGGGGGAACGCAGCCAAGGCACAGCAACCTCTTCTCCTCGCTCAGTTCTGACCCATCCCGCTTTTGAATTTTGGAAGTTACTTGGAGCACAAAGCTAGCACTTGCAGCAAGCACCCTGTAAACAGCTCTGGTGCCTGCTGCAGGACTGAGCCCACACTCCTGCTCAGATGCAGTATTGAAGTCAGTGAGGATGCAACGGCTATGTGCAGTAAGTTCTGACCTTTAGCTGCTTCTGGCTTTTTTGGGGGGAAAAAAAAGCATATTTAAAAGCTACTTTTATTATAAATCATACAATTGTGAGTGATATATTTGTTTTGCCATTGTACGTATGTATATATATAGCTTACTGAATACAATACAATAGTGTTTATTGCTTATTTAGCAAGAATTCCCTTGATCAAGAGACATGCTATTTAAAACATATGCTGAAATTTTCTAATGGAATAAATGCATGACAGGCTGTAGGCCAGCACTGCCATTCACTGAGCACCTCTTCTCCCCAAAAGTGTGAAGAGTCATAGATTATATGTAACAGTTTTGGCTTTCAAACAAATAATCAGAAGGCATCAGTTGTGAAGAGACAACAATGGCAATAAACATCCCTGCAATTTTTGTGCCATCTAATCGCATTTCTACTTAAAACCCTCAAGTAGCCTGCTAGATAATCTCCAAAGGAGAAGCTCCTACAACCCCTACCCCCATTGAGATCAATGGACATTTTTTGTTGACTTTAGTAGTAACTGGATTTGGCCCAAAGCCAACAAAGTTTAAAAAAGGACAGTACTGAAGAACACCTAATCTGAAACATAGACTAAGGAGTAAAATGAAGGATGATGTGCCAAGACGGAGACTAGTTTTCAAAGGTTCTGGAGAGTTTCTATTCACCCTCTGGTATTCAGCTCCCGATTCTGAGATAGGAAAGCATGTAGGTGCATCTAGTTATTAAGTCTATGCCAATGCCATATGGGATTTAAATGATTACAACATGCCAAGGGGTGTTTCTGAACCAGTCCCTCTTTCCTCCTGCAAGATGTGCAACAGACAGTGCTCCTTTGCAAAGCGAAAAGTATTTGATACTCCAACCAAGCATAAAGGTCTCAGAATCAGGATTAGAAGACTAACGAACTACCAGCCCCAAAACATGTACAAACAACCTCGGAAATTCAGCTGACAACATTCCAGCAGAGACAAACCATTTTGTCTGATACTTCAATTAGCAATAATTGCCATGTGTTTATGTATCTGTCTCCCATTGATAACAGACTCTTGGACATCAAAGAAGTCCCTTCGTTTCAGCCTCCTTATTCATTTTTATCACATTTGTATCCTGCAATATTTTTTCTGATAAAGTAACCCACTGTAAATCTTTAAAGAATTCCTATCATCTGCTTTATTGATCTGACTCCTAAGCTCCCAAGATCCACAAGATAATGTTCCCCCGCTGCCTGCCAAATTTCCTTCTGCCTTTTCCGTCTGAAAATAGCAGATCTCTCTCCCCCTATTGTGTTGTTTTCCAAACTATTTAATGCAAGTGATGCAGCACAGGAGAAAATACAAAGCTAACTCCTCTTTTACACGCCAGCCTGCAGAAGCTCTGCTGAAGCGGACTGACACTGTTGCAAAGCTATGTGAGGACCGGAGCCCCGTGAATAAGCTGATGTAAGTACAGGTGATCGCATTTCCAAAGTGCTACTTGGAATTTGCTTTCTTAATTGGGCTGTCATAGCAATCAGTAAGAGCTCAGTGCCTCAGTCTACCCTTGCAGTTTAAAAAAAATAATAATAATAACAATAACATCAACAAAAAAGGATTTACTAAATTTGCATTTCCCAGCTGGCTGTTCTTTCAGAATCTATAGCTTTGATCTTTCCTCAATGACCTGTTAATCTCAGCAAGACCCAGAGCAACATTCACTCACTGTGAAAAACAGAATAATGTACTAAGGACTCATCATCATCCATACTCAAAATCTGTTTGAACCGGATTTAATTACATCATGCATCTGACTTTGGCATGTTGGAGTCAAGGTCTAACACAGGTACACTTTAATACCTCTTTTCTGGGCAAAGGAGAGTTTACTCATTCCCAAAACACCAAGCAGGGAAGCCTAGCATTTGTTGTTTATTTACCATCACCTAATTTTTTTTTATGCACTTATTTAGTTTTTTTATCTTCTTTGTGGCAGAGAAGCCCTTTTGCCCTAAATCACCCACATCTCAGCCCTGAATAAATACTCAAGGTTCAGTTTCTAGCATCACTACATCAAACTGCAAATTGGTGTAACCTCTGTAAAGCCAGTAAATTTATGCAAGTATTGACAACACATGTACAACACAAGTTTGAGCCAACCTTAATTCCTTGCATACCTTGAACATTGCTAGTTAAAACAGAAACGTGGGAGTGCACAGAGAAAGCTAGATGATGCCACGAGGGGTTTGCCAAACTCTCTGGAGTAGAGGCTGATTGCCCAGGGTAAAACAATCATTGTATCTGCTCTAATCACTAAGTTTTGAAAGGAACTGAGTGAAAAGTTGATATCTCTGTTGTGTGCTTTAATGATAAAAAAATCAGGAAAAGAACTTCAGAAGAACTTTTATCAGCAAGGAGTCAATCTTCCAAATGCTCACGGCCAAGCGCTGGCTTCCTGCCAAGAGGGCTTTCATTGACTTCAGTGCAGAAAACAAAGTAAAATCAATATCCAGAAAGCTGATGGAAATATGTTTTGAGAAGATGATGATATTCCTAGGCGATTGTTCTGTGTGACCTAGACGGAAAGCACGGTGGTGGAGTAAAAAAAAGCCAGCAGTATATATTTTTCGTAATGCTGTAAATCAGACAAAGAACTCTTTCAAGACAGAAAACCATCCCATCTACCAGAAGCCTGGAGACTAACAGACTCATTTCCTGCCAGCTACCTAGTCACTACAGTTCATCCTCTTGGCCACAGGATGGCAATGTTGATCCACATTAATAAGCCAATCTCTTGTCCAGCAGAAGGAAACGCTGGTCTCCAGCGCAGCAGCTGGAATCTTAGCTAGGTCTCCTACATCAACTTAAAATAAAATTTCTTATATCTTAATTTTATGCGAATTTACCGGGTTTTCTTCTTTGGGAAAAAAAAAGGTCCCTATTGCTCTGTATTTATATAAATTATACGATGGTAGGTGGACTGCAAATCTTGGCACGTAATGATGTGATTATCCTTGTTATGAGAGGGCTGGATAATTTCAGTGGAGATTTTGTCTGAGTGGCAATTCATCCTTCTGGGAAAGCTGATCTTTTCCAGCAAGAGCTAATGCCAGCCCAAGAAAAGAGAAGAACGTTTCCTCCTTGTGGTATATGTCACTGGTTGAATGTAAATGTTCAGTCAGGACCTCTTGAAACATTTCTTGGTTTGCAGTTCCCAAATTACAAATTCAGTTCTCCACAAGAGCAGAGCAGCCCTGCAGAGCAAACAGCAAAGGGTCTGAAGGCTTCACTGGGGAAAGGCACAAACAACACAAGAAAAATTCTTCTTTGATAAGTCCGACATAAATGTTCTGCTAAAGTGAGGTTTGTTCCATGGATCTTTGCAAGTGTTCGCATATAGCATAGCCTGTACATCTCTTCTGGGCTATGCAGGAATAACTACGCACCAAGCTGAGCCCTGTGTTGGGCTCCTGCAGTGGCTTTCAGGCTCTGCAGGACACCTAGTGATGGTGCACCCAGTGAAACTTCCAGTCAGCCCCAATTCTCCAGTCTAAACCATCAGGACAGACCACCAGACTAGGAAATAAAGGTGGAGGGCAATTTACAAAGTCTAAGTTTACCTAAATTACTTTCTAGACTGTCCTAGCAGACCAACAACACAACTGGCACTTACAAGGAATAAGTCTCACTTAGGTTCTCAGGATCAGGTCAGGAACTTCAGAGAACACCTCAGATCCCGATTTAGATGCTCAGAAGCACAGCATGGAAAAAACCAATCCATTTCTGTTGACCACAGAAGCGAGGAATCCTAGCCATTACAAACTTTTCTCTTGGGTGCCCATGCAAAGCTTTATTGACTTGAAAGAGATGAGTCAAGCAGGAGAGCAAGGCAAGAGGGAGAGAAAGGATTGCTTGCTTACTTGCTTCCTTCTTTTAAATTATCAGCAGTTCTTGCCACCACCAGAAAAAATGACCTCTCAGAAATAATTCCCTGGTCTTTAAAATGAGTGAAGCGAACACATTCTAAGAAAATTTTCAATATTCACATGCAAAAGTAATGCCATTGTGTCCTTGATGATCTAAGGATACAAGCAAAGCGAGGTTTCTATAAGGTTATCCATTTCGCCCATTGTTAGACCAATTGATACTCTTGGAAATAACCAACAGTAGGTTGGTTACAAAAAAAATGAAGGTCTGGGCTATACAAGTCTTTTTCTGTCTATAAAATTGGACTCAAATCCTAGCCCGATACTGTAGTGCAGTGGAGAGGTATTTTATTAAAATATTTATTACTTCCTGCTTTCTTGAAACCTAATACCTATGTATTACTCTCACAGCCACATGAAGATTTCCCATATGTTAATGAGCAAATAACAGCAAAGATGGCCCTGGCTCTCCTTCGCAGCCGTACTGGCACACCTTCTGCCAGCCCATGCCTGTGGAGGAGTACCAGAACAAGGAGTCTCATTTTTAAGCAGCGGGAGACCGCCTGCAGGCTGGGAGAGCTCTTTGGCTTGCAGACTCCTAAATCCCAGTGCTTTGTGCGGTCTCATTTTTCTTCAAACTTTTTTTTTTTTTTTTTTTCAGGCTTTGAGGTTGGCTAAACTGCTTTTTAGCTGAGGGCTTTAAAATGTTCTTTGTTAACTGGAAACTAAAAATGAAGAGCCTTGCTGGGAGATCTTTCTCTATCGCTTCTAGACCAAGAAGTAAAAGTCAGATCTCCACAGCTCAAATTTTGATCCGCTGATGACAGGGAGACCGTCGATGCCCGTCTCCTTGCTTAGATTCCATCTATGGCCCCATCCGGGGACACTGAGTTAACGCAGCCTAGCTGGGACCCCCGCTGGGCTCTGCACCGGCCCTGGGAGATGCTGAGGGCAGCGCCCTCCAGCATCCCCCTGCTCCCCTGGGATGCCCGCAGGATGCCTTCCCGAGCCGCCCCCCCCGAGCCGCACAAACCAGCGCGGGGCTCTAGCGAAAGGAGGCAGAGTCGGCGAGGCCGGCTGGCCCGGAATAAAAAGCCGCCCCCATCCCCCCCGTGCACCCCGGTGGGGAGACCGTGGGGACCCCACGGCGGGCCGGGAAGAGGCTGGGGATACTGGGGCGGTCACGTTCACACTCGCCAGCCCCCATCCTGGGGTTTTCCTTCACCGTGCAGGGAGCCCAAGTTGGCAGCCCCGAGGGAGAGGGAAGCGGGGCGGCCCCGAGGCCCCCCCTCGCTCCCCGGTTCGGGCTCCGGCTGCTGGAGCCGCTGTGCATCAAAGGCTGCCCGGACACCGAACAAACCTAGCAGAGATGGCAGCTCCCAGCCACTTCGCTGTTTGTCAAGGAAACAATAGGAAAACCTTTGCCAAGCTGGAGCTTTTTTTTTTTTTTNGTTTTTTTTTTTTTTTTTTTTTTGTTAACGCGAGGTAACCAGCAAAAAAGCAAAGCGGGATGGGAGGGAAGGGACAAAGCAAAGTAAAGCCGTGTTTCCCTGCAGGGCTGGCTAATTCTGCTGCCGCTGCGCACCGACGTGAGCTGCGGGTTTCTTAACCAGCCCTCTCCGTCGGGTGAGGCATGGACCGCTCTGTGCTCCTCGGAGGGGGCGGCCGTCTCCGGGGGGGCCAGGCGTTGGGCGCCGGCTCGGAGCTGTGAGACCGACGGCGAGGACGTGCCCGCAGCCCCGGGGACGGCTCCGTCTGTCCGGAACGCCCGGGGCGTGGAGCTCCGGGCCCGGGAGGCGCGCCGGGGAGCTGGAGCGCTTAAGAGAGACGCGCCGAAAATGCCGTCGAGGGGCGCTGGAAGTGTGCCCCCGGCGCGGGAGGGGGCCAGGGCAGCGGCCCCCGCCGTCCGCCGGGACGTGGGCAAGCCCCTGGGGGCGGCTGCTGCCGCCTCGCTGGATCTGCTGCTGCTTGCTCTAGAAAAAAGCTGTCCGAGTCCTGTTCTCTGGAACGGCTCCTGGGCTGCTGGGTCCCCGTCCAAAAATGTTGAGCAATGCCGCAGCCAGCCAAAAAGCCATTTCCTACTTGCTCCTAGGACTTTTCCAGGGGACTCCAGCCTGGCAGAGGCTGGCGAGTTTGCAGCCTCCGCGCTTGACAGAATCCAAACGGTGGCCGCGAAGACTTTAACCCCCCGGGGTGCGAGGCGGCGGGCTCCGGCCGTCCGGCGGGGCATGCGGCGTTCCCGTGGCAAGAGGGGGTTGTAAGCTGGAAAGGCTCCAGGTACCAGTCCTGCCTGAGTTCAGCATCTTCTCTTCCGCCGAGACGTGTAAAAAAAGAGGGGGTGCGCAGGGGTGGAGACGGGGTTGCCCGCGCCGGGGTTGGGGGGTTGTGCGTGTCCCGCCGGGGCGGTCGGGACGCTTCAGGCAACAGGGCCGGGGGGCTGAGGTGGGGAAGGGAGACTTGAAGAGGGGAAGGTGGCGAAAAACAAAGGGTGGGGGAAGGGAGCGGAGCGCGGCGGGGTGAAGGAAGCAAGGGCAGAGGTGGGGATGCGAGAAGAGGGGGAGCCGCTGGGAGCNCCTGCGGAGCGCCGGCTCCCCACTCCCCGCCGCCACGGGGGCCGCCAGCCCCCGCATCCCCCGCGGGAAGGCGCCCGCCGCCCGTCTTAGCCGCGCCGGGGCAGAACGTTGAGGAAAAAAAAAAAAGAAAGAAAGAAAAGAAAAAAAGAAAAAAAAAACACCGACAAATAAAGGGAGAGAAAAAAAGAGAAAAAAAAGAAACGGAGAGGAAAGGAAAAAAAAAATAGAAGTGGGGAAGCTGCCCCTCACCTCTTACCGTCTCCTCTATAATCCGCAGATACAGCCCCGCAGATGATAAAATATCCAAAATATGTCCACGTCTTTTGTGACTTTCCCCGCTCAGCCGCGCTCTTTCCCTCCCGCTCGCCCTCCCTCCAGATCCGACTGTAATGGTCTCACAACCCGCGTCCCGTAATTGATTCAATGTTATAGTCCATCCTTCCAAAACTAATCATTTGCTTTAAGTAAATAGCTGTCAGGAAATGAAGCCCCCCTCCGGCCCCTTCAGAATAAGAGCCGCCCTGGCTCGCCCGGCGCCCCCAGCCCCGCGGCCGGAGGCGGGCGAGCCGGCGGGAGGCTCTTACGCAGGCAGGGGGGCCAGTCTCAGCCTCCAGATTTCACCAGCCTTGCAGGGGAGGGGAGGCTGGCCATATGGCAGGGGCGAGGGGGAGGAAAGGGGGAATCTGAGAGTTTTGCACTGCAGGGGGAAAAAGAAAAAAAAAAAAAAAAGGAAAGAAAGAAGGGGGAAAAAAAAAAAAACTTTCATGAAAACTCAGAGTGCTCCCAATTTCATGAATGAGCCTTCTTCCTCAGACCCTCTAAGACGGCGGGTCGGGCGCCGGGCTCGCTGTCCACGCTCACAGTGTGAGGTTATGGACGGGGAGTCTGAGCTGGAAACGAATGTGCGGCTTCCTCGTGTCCTTTGTACACTGCTGAGCGTGGGCATGGGACAGAGAGCCGGACGGACGGCTGTGAGCCAGCCAGAAGCAGGAGGCACTGAGAGAGAGAGGGAGAGACGAATCACTAATATTTATGAATGAAAGCCTCAACGAAAGGTAACCTTCGCCAGGAGCCGGCCGCCCCAAACTCTGCTGCTCTGACGGGACCGGGGAAGCTCTTCTGTTCCTCTCTGCCTTTGGTTTGCGCAGCGCAACCACCACCCGGTAATCCCCAAGGCACGGGGCGCTCCGAGGGCTGGAGGTGCCTGCGGAGCCGAGGGCAGCGCGCCTGGGAGCCCGTCCTGTCCGAGCGCTGCAGAGAGAGCTTTGATCCCCGCTGGGGAGAGCCGGGTATCTCTGCTTTGTTGGCCGTCGCTATCTGCGGGCGATAACAGCGGCCGTGGGAGCTCGCAGGAGCTGCCCCTCGGCCCTTCTCCTGGAGACTCCGCGCGAAGCCAGGCGCGGCGAGCGGGGCCGGCGGCGGCGGCGGGGCGATGCGGCGGCCGCGGGAGAGGGGGCAGTGCAGCCCCAGGAACGGAGAGGAGCGGGAGGCCCCTGCCTCCTGGGGAGGGCACCGGCCCCGGAGCCGAGCCCCAGGGCTTCTCCTGCTTCCTCCCCTGCCGGCTCCGGCCCTCCTCCCTCCCGCTTCTTTTTTTCCGTTTAGCATTAAACGAAAGAAAAGTTTTGTCCTCAAAGGCGAGCGACAGGATGCAGTGGCTTTTCTCTTTCCCAAAAGATGGAGAGCTAAGCCTCCGAAGTGAAGATGCCCCGAAGGGAGTGGGCGCAGAAATGAGAACCGATTCCCCTGAAAAGCATGCTCAGGCTGAGGTCCCTCTGGCGAGGCTCGCAGGGTCCCCAGCCTTTTGCAGGCTCTCCTCCACTAGTGCATCCTCAGCTCGGGTGAGTGCACAACCCCGCTATTGCTTCCACATGTTCCTCCAGGAAATCATCGGAGTCAGATCTGTGAGCAGCCCCTGGTCGGAATGCTAACAGGATACCGTAATGCTTGTGAATAAACAACAGGCTGCGAGTGAGTCAAAAGCACAGGGAAAAAAAATAATAATAAAAAATCAGTACACCCGGGAGTTCTCTACCTGGGGGGCGAGCACACACAGCAGCCCGACCCCCTGACGTCGTGGAGGACAAGTCCCAGCGTTACTTTGCTGGGAGCTGCGGGCTCTGGCAGGTTTCAGCGCCGCGGGGATGCGCGGCTCGGGCCGGCTGCAAGAAGTGCGGGAGCTGCGAGCCGGTACCCCGCGGCTGTGCTGGGCTTGGGCCGGGATTCCCCGGCGCAAACGCGCTCGGTTTAACTTGCGAAGCGATGGAGGTGACGCCTGGCGAAGTACCGCCAGGATCAGATGTGACGCGAAGGCAACGCTTGCTAAAGAAAAAGAGCAAAGGGAAGGGGAGAAGGCGCCTTCTGGTTGCAATTACCTGCCTCATTTGAATAATGCCTTTGTCATGATCATTATCGAGCATTCGTTAACGGCCTCCATGTGGCATCTCACAAGAACGAGCAAAAACATAAAAATCGCGAATTCGGGACTGGCGAAGCTGCCTGCGAGACCAGCCTGGCGCTGCGGGCGGGGACCCCGCCGGCTTCCGCGGGGACGGGACAGGGACGGCGGTGCCGCGTCGCCGGGGGCCGCTCCGAGGCAAGCGGCGACACTTTCCCCGACGTGGCTCCCCCTTCCCAACGGGAACGGACGCGGGCGAGGGGCCCCCTGAGCACGGGAGGCGGCCCTGGAGCCGCAGGGGGTTCTGCCCGCCCGCCTGGGGCGGCCCCGCCGAGGCCGGACGGCTGCTGGGCCGGTCCCCCTCCCGGGTGCCGGCGGTGCCTATGGGTTGGCCCCGCGCCGGGGGGGAGGGTGTTTAAAATAAACCCTCCGGGACGGCTCCCGAGCGCTACCCCGCCCCGTGTAGTGCAGGGGGGTCCCGTCCAGGGAGGCGCGGGGGACCTGGGGTTACCGAGAGGACAGGCTGGGGGTGGGGGGATTTTCACCACGGCAGCCCCCGAGCCTCCCCGGTCTCCTCTCCTCCCCTCCCCCGAAGCGCTGGAGCATGAGGCATCCTGCTAGCGCGTGTTTATGTGGCAACAGATGGAAGCCGCACATCTTAAACAACGCTGCGGCGCCCGGGCTGGAGCCGCTGCCGCCTGTTTACGCTCCCAACCTGACCCCCGGGGCGGGCGCGGTCCCGGCTCCGGGCCGCGGGCACCGACGGGGCGGCTCGCTCCGGCCTCGGGCGCTTAACGGGGGGCTGGGAGCTGCGCCTTTTGTCTGGGCGGGAAGGCAGGGCTGGGGCTGGTTTTCGTTAGGGATTGTTTTTATCGTTTTAGGGATGCGCGGTGCTGGCTGAGCTCGCCCCAGCCCCGCCGGGGCTGCTGCTCCCGGGGACGCGGGGCCGTAACCCCAGCGCTGCTCAGCCCGACTGCAACAGCCCGGCTGCCCCCGTGCGCACCGGGAGCACCTCTCCGCGGTCGCACGGGTCAGCCACTGCATGCCCTTTCCCTATTATTATTATTTTCTGAATACCTATTTAATGCCCGGCTCTCGGTCCCGCCCGTTTTCCGAGCAAAAACACCAGCCTAAGCCAGCACCCCCGAGTTGAGAAGGGCAGCTCCGGTCTGGAGCAGGGACCTGTCAAACCCCGAGAGAGGGAGAGAGCTGAGCGGCCTCTCCTCGCTTGTCACTATAAATCTGTGCTCACATCTATCGCGGAGGGAGGAGAACACAGCAGCGAGGGCTTCCTGTGACAGACGGGGAGCACGCCCGGGCTCCGCCAAGCCCCCGGCCCCGCCGAGGGAGACGCTCGGCCCGCGGGAGGCAGAGGCCGGGCAGCGCCGGGCCGGCCGCCCCTGCGGACGTGCGCGCATTTACGGTCATGCCGGGGATTTTTTTTTTTTTTTCCCCTCTTTCGACAACTCCCTCGTTCTGTTTTTCCAACATCGTTCGGCTCTGAATAGCAGGGATCCCGTGTCGCTGGGCGAGCAGGGAGCCAGACAAAAGAAATTAACGGCTACTCCCCGTCCCCAGCCTCCCCTCCCCTACCTTTATTTTTGATTCACCACATGGTCGTTAAGGTAGTTGCCTGTGCCCGCGGTGTTCCCGCTAAGGCCGGTGCTGCCGCAACGTCGAGTTGTTTTGCTTTCATTGTTTTATTTGGCTCTTAACATTAGAAGATGCCAAGACAGCCGTGGAAGCCTTATTCTTTGCGGTGGAAAAAAAAAAAAAACAGGTTTTGTTTTTCCTGCTTTTTGACTGGGGCAGAATAAACAGGCTGCTCCAGTCCTAACCCGGTTTAGGGGTGAGGTAATGCCGGCGGGAGCGGAGGGTGCGGGGGCAGCGCCCGGGACGCTAGAGGGCACCGGAGCCCGCGGGAGGAGCGGGCGGGCAGCGGCAGCGCGGCCGGGGGGGCCGGGGGCAAGCGGGCACACGGAGCTCCCCGGCACCGGCGCCGCTCTCCTTATGCAGACCCCCCCTGCACCCCCAAAAAAATAAATAAATAAAATTAAGCAACCGCCGTCCCCATCAGACCTCAGGAGAGGGCAGCGCTGGGGAGCGCACCTATGTGATTATTTTCTCTCCTAAATATAACCCGCAAGCAGACATCGCGCCCGAGAAAAAGTTCGGTGGGGGCACAGCACACACCGCAAACGCTTGGTTTCGCTGTTCTCGATTCACGGATCGGCCGGGTTTGGAGAGGAGCAGGGAGCGAGAGTCTGAGGACTTCATCCCTGCAGGTCCAACCCTGCGCAGCCCCGGGCTGCCCGGGCCCGGGAGCAGCAGCTCCGGGGATGTGGCAAGCGGTGAGCAAAGCTGCGAGAGCAGTTCCTCCCCTGCCACAAACGAGAAGTTTTCCCTCTGAAATCAAAGGACCTCCTCTGCTGATTCAGCCCAGGTTTGACTTCGATCCGTAACTACCCAGACCATTATCTTTGCCTTTGTTCTTTCGAACTGCAGCAATTAATAGATTACAGCAGGACACCAACACAGCTAAGCCAGGCCTCTCTGTTTCTGCTTCTAGTTACTACTGGTGCCAGCTTTACCCCTTCAGGCTGCTGTGCTCAGGGACCCCGAGATCTGCACAGGGGAGCTGGCTGGTGCGGAGGCCACCCAGGGCATAGCAGTCACCATCACCCCTGGCGTGGTGGGCATGGCCAGCCCAGGTCCATGCCAGTGTCGATCTCCACACTTGTGTGGGCTGGCCATGTCCACCACACATCACTCCCATGGGCAAGGAGGATCCAAGGTAGGCTGAGCATCAGGAGGTGCCCAGACCCTACAGGTCTGTTCACTGACCTGAATTGCCCATGCTGCAGACACGGGATGTCATTTTTCTGCTTCATCCCGTGATAGGTTTTCCTCTGGTGCTTCATGGTTTAACAACACGTCCCTTCGGAGCAATCTGCTGTAGAATAACTGGAGCTAAGTCCAAGGTTTCTGAGTTGTAATTGACTTTGTAAAAGGATCCCTCTCTTCCCATGGATGAGGAGGAGGGAAAGCCACCAATGTCTCCTAAGAGCTTGCAGAGCTAGGGTTTGTATGGAGGTTGCAAGTTTCACCCAATACTTTTCAAAATAGTTCATCCACTCACATTCCATCAGGAATTGCAAGAATAAGCATCTTTGTTGACACAGGCAGCAAAAAGCTCCAGACCGGGAAATGAATTTGGTTGTTCCCTTGCTGCACCACCGAGGCTGTGCTAGAGGTGTGTTAGCAGAAGCTGCGAAGCACGTTGCCATTCTTGCAGTGCTGCGCTTTTCCCATGCTCAAACATGACATTGTGGTTATTCTTACGACCCTGATCTGTGACAGAAGAAATCAAGCAGGCACAAATTTTATCTAGAGCCATTCCGAGAGGTACTCATGATTAAACTCGTGTGATCAGTTGCTTTCTTTAGTCGGGAGACAGGAAGGACTGACACTCTGAAAAGCCAGGGAAATTGTTCTTCTCTTTTCTGTAGCTTCTATAAATGACTAATTGGGCTTCTCCTTTTGTCTGGGCTCAACAGGTTTTAGCCTGTACCTCATCTAATTCTCCAGGGAGTACTTTCTGCTTCAGTTACATGTTTATTTGCCTGTCCATTGTCAAGAGTCCTTTAGGGTATTCAGTTATTTGCACTTCACTTGAGTGGGGTGGCTGCAGAGGGAGATGTGAGAAAGTGAGATGAGAGGAAAATGCAGGCACAGGTCCGTTCCCCGCAGCCATGGATGTGAAGCGACGGCTCGGGCTCCACTCAGGCAGGGGAGCTCCAGCATGACTCGAGAACAGGGCACATGGGAGCATCGAGGTAGGTTTTGATCCTTGGACTGCTGGCTGGTCTAGTCAGATATCCCTGTTTTTAACCTAAATTGTCTTTTGAAAAAAGTGTCTGGTGTGGAAACCAGGACAGATTCTGCATTGTGTAAATCT
Organism: Chauna torquata; assembly: GCA_013399475.1. NCBI lineage: Eukaryota > Metazoa > Chordata > Aves > Anseriformes > Anhimidae > Chauna > Chauna torquata. The sequence continues at coordinate 148,941 of VXAL01006235.1, forward strand.
GATGTAATTCCAACTTCAAGGGAAATATTCCAGATTGAATCTGGTATAATTAAGATTAAAAATTGGCTCTGGAAGTCTTTTCTTTGGCAATAAAGTTAGAGAAGTACTGTGAAGAAAAATAATTCAAACCAGAACACTGTTTCAGTGCTCTTTTAAATAACATGTGCTATAGGCGCTTTGAAGGCATTTGTTCTCCATGGCAGCAGTATTTTAAAACTTTCACTTTGGTTCCATTAGCCGAATTAACCCTTGATAACCAAGTGTGTTTAAAATATGTTATGTATACACACATCATTTTGCAGGACATTCTCCAAATAATAACAATTTTTAAAAATCTGTTAAAATGATACGATTGCTGCCGTAGCAGTAGCAAGCTTCCTTGTGCGGGTGAAGCCATGCATTTCGCTGTTCTAGCCAAAGCAACACAGGCATTGCAGTCTGAATTTATACCTTACTTGTCAACATTTTTTTTTTTTCATGGTGAAAACTTTGTTATCTGAATGCTAAACTCAACACACTAAGAAGGAGCAATTTTCAGAAGGCGGTTGTTCAGTATCTCTGGGAAGCAAACTCTGAATGGAGTCCCTAAAGGAATGCTGAAAAACTGAAGACCCATAAATTACTAGGCGTATTTCTAGCTCCCATGAGTGAGATGACAAGATCTCCTCTAATAGTCACTGTATCCAATGCCACTTCATTTGTTAGGCCTGTGTCCCCAGCAGAAATGATTTCACCATAATTTTAATGCAATTGCTGAGGAGGTGCTGGTGCTTGCCTCGTGTAGCCGGGCAATTTTTCCAGGTCTGGCATTCAGCCCCAAGGAAATCACAAGGTCTGTCATTTTTTCAGTGGTCCCAGACTTTTGCCACAGGTTAATCAGATCTTTCTTTAGGGAGTGGAGGAAAAGAGGGGAAAAATAAGAATCAGCTGTGCGTTTCTTTGATTCCTTGCGGCACATAAAGAATACAGTCTTGGAAAACGTGTTTTTTCGCTTTTTAAGTGGGGTGGGGAATTAGGAGAAGTTAAATCTTGTTTGTTATTTCAAAAGTACAGGAACATCGAGCCTTGTCAGCCCTGTTTTTCTTCCAGAGGACTCCTTGCTGAATCAGCAAGCAAGGATGTCATGATAACGCTGGCTCTTTCACCGGGCAATCTTTCAAGATGCTAGTTGAGCAGGTTCATAGAGCTAGGGAGCAGTGAGACATGTCATACGTCAAACCTGCTGCTGCAAGGAGCTTAGCGGCTGTCCTTCCACCGCCCTGCATGGGTGCTTCGGAGGGAGTCAGCGAGATGGGAAACAAACACAGGAGAAACCAAATGCAGCCCCAAATGGACCTGCAAAAGTGGCGACGATGGGGCCCATCTGAGGTTTCTTTCAGAGGAAGTGAATTGTGGGCTAATCCCTCACCTTTCTGGCCCCTACTCCCATCCATGTTTTGCTTCCTTTGTCCCAAGCTAACAGGCTAAGTGCTGAAGGAATAGCAGTAAAGACACAAAAAATGCCTAAATCAGAGCAGTGCTCTTTGCTGGCTCTCTTTGTCTGCCAGTCGAGGACACAACAGAAAAGGAGTAGGGTAGAAACAGGTCACTTCATCCCTATTTTCTATTTTCATAGTCAAAGGGAATAGAAATGTGCTCTCCTCAGTGTCAAGAGAATTCAGAATTTCCTTTCCCTCTCTTTTTGTGATGGGAGAAAACATTTGTGCAGGCAAAGTAAATCCAAATAAATTCTTGCAATTCCTATCCATCACCAAACTTGTATTTTCTCTTCTTAGTTTTTTTTTTCCCAATGTGCTTTACACTACTGTAAGAAAAAGGTGTTATTTAAATCCATACCTCTTTGAAACTTAGTTGGGAATATCTCATTAAGGAAGCTGCAAGCAGAGCCTCAGGAGGTCTGAATGAATCTATGATGCCTGCTACGATTATCCTTTTCCAAAACCTAGTAGGATTTAGTCAACTTGACACCATGAGATGTTTGAGGAAATGCTTTCCTCCAGAAACATCAGGAGCTGTACAGCTGGGGGCTGATCAAAACGCTACTCAGAAGTATAACTGTAGCCTCCGCCGTGAACAGGGAAGTCAGCAGCACGCGGTTCTGCTTATGGGAGGTTAAAATATATAGGTAGTTAGACAGCTTGAGTGGACAGAAGCCATTGTAAATATCTGAAGAGTCGAGTGCCTTTTTCTTCTGGGAGACAAATGGTCCCACAGCCCACTTAGCACCTGCCAGTGCCCCTCTGCTGCCCTTTGCCCCGTGGGGCTGCTTGTTCTGACGGCTTCTAAAGCTCTCCCGGCTTCAAATTCCTTCTCCGTATGTTGGCTTTTTTCATTGCTGCCTATCCCAATATTGACTTAGGAAAGAAGGAGAGTTAAAAGTAGCCAGCTCCCGTACTGCCAGCTCCCGTACTGCCTACAGACCTTCTGCCTAGCTTTGCTTTAGGCCCCTGAATCACAAACATTGGATTAAGCTACCATTAGCATCTGAATGGAGATAAGGGTCGGAGGAGAAGCTAGGGTAGGCAGCTACCTTGTATAAGCATCACCCCTCAATTATTTTGAGGAGTAGGAGAAGCAGGATCACAGTGGAGAATGTTTGCATCCCATTTCAGCTGCAGGGATTATTTGGAATCAAGGAAGTAACAAATTCGCTTTCAAAAAAACATGCTGCATTCCTCAAGGAGACCGCCGGAGCCTGAGCGAAGCCTGCTGTCATTGACGGGTAGCTTCATTTCCTCGCTTCGCCTTGGGTGCCATCCTTGCCCCTGCGCTGCTCTGCCTGGCCAAACCCGGGAGCGGCCAGAGGCAAGTCCCAGGGGACTGGGGTGAGAAGGGGGATGGGAGGGGGGGCATGGCGGGGGGCCTGACTGCCGTGGGTGGTACAGTTTTATGAAGGTCAATAAACTTGGGCTCCATCAGACCACCGGAGAGAGTGGGTTTCCCAGCTGGAATCACTCAAACATGTGGCCCTGCACGGAAAAACACCCTCGCTCCAGTCTCTAGGAATGCATCTCTGCCATGGTGTCCCAGAATATCTCAGCGTCGCAGCGTTACACAAGAAGACAGCCAGACTCCAAGAGAGACGTGTTCAAATTCAGGATTAAAAACAACTGCTGGATTCCCACCCAGAAGCAAAAATAAAACAAGTGGAGGCTGTGAGCACAGGCACCATGCGCTCCCTCAGCCCAGCTCTGCAGCTTCTGTGGCATCTCCAAGAGCCGCAGCAAAAAGGAGACACCTCAAAAGCCAAACACAAAGTGGACTGTGGTGATGTGTCCTTCAGGAAGAAAAGGTTTTGGATCTCTGCAAGCATTAAAGCATGCCAGGAATGACTGCTTTGATCCTGGTTTGATTCTGAGAGCAGGTGGTGGATCCAAAAATATCCTGGCACCTTAGCTTTCTTTGGCAAGGAGTCAGCACTGAAAGAGATCTGACGTCATCTTGACATCAGAGCTTGAATGTGATACATTGATATGTCAACATAATGACCAACCCCCTGGGACTTGGGTCTCCACCATTTGCTGAGGAGACCTGAGGACCAGCCCAGCCGCACAGTGAGCCTGCAGCAGTGGCCACAGAGGGAGGACAGTGACGTGCTCAAGGACGTGCTTGCTGGCATGCCCTCACAGCAACCCGGTAGTCCTTGAGGAAACACACAGGTGGAAGGCGTGCAGCCACCAAACACGCATGCCATGAGCTGCTCTCAAGGCCACTCTCTCCTCACCGTGTGCTTGTGGTTCTGTAGCCTGGGAAAGAGCATCCCAATGGCTCCAGTCGTGGAGCATCGGGAGGGTTTGGACACCACTCTGGGGATCACAAGAAGGAGGGAGGAACAAAAAGGGGTTGTACCGAAGTTTTAAGATGGCCAAGAAGAAGTTATTTATGCTTTGTTTCATCCTTCAGGTTAACAGTGGATGCAGAGCTGAGATGGGGGAAGTTTGGGTGGCATTATGTCTGTACGATCTCTTCACAGCAGGCTGCAATGCCAGAGTTTTACATCTTTTGCAGGAATTTGGACTGAGTATCCTCTGCACGGTTACATGAAGTGAGTGCACTGGTGAAGAAATGGCAAAAATCCACCCTCCCTGACTGTGTTCATCGCTGTCTGAAGCTTTGCCCACTCCCCACACCTGGTGGGATGCCCCTGATGCCACAAGTGCCCTGTAACTGGAGAGGCATCTTCAAAGGCTTGCTCTGCTGGGGAAGATCTGGGCACGCTCTGGTCTCCTGACTCCAGGGATTACATAGACACCTGGAACCTGAACAGGACCACAAGGGATGCCCCACGCAGAGGGCACAGGCAGAGCTTGCACTTGCATAGTCTTTATGGTGGTCGTGACAAGCCTCCAGACTTATTAAAATGCGTTGTCAGTCCTCAAATTCTTTGGACAGATGGGGGGCATTTTTGCTGACAATTAGAGCAAACGTAGTGATTAGGTCCGCATTAGGAGGAGTTTGTCAGGGGCAGGGAAAATTCAGGGTAGAAGGAAAATCTAAGCCTGTGGGGAAAGCATAGGCAGAGGCTTGTGTCCTCTCACTGGGATTTTAGTTAATTATGCACTCAGCAATTCACTAAAGCAGCTACAAGGCCACAAAGGTGCAAATTAAACTACCTGCCATTTGTGTTCATACTAGGGTAGAATACCTTTGTGTGTCTGAGAGTTACAGTTCAGGAGACTGGGTTTGACCAACTAAATGAAATCAATCAGGTAGCTGCATAGGGAAAAAAAGACCATGCACTTCACAAATGCAGTGAATTCACCAGTGTAAATGAGAGGTAACTTGAAATCCACAAAGTTACAGCACTGTGCTAGCGGGAAGAGAATGAGACCAAGAAGATGAGTGTTTTCCTTGAAGTCACAGTGATCACCCATGATGTTTTTCAAATTTGGAAAACTCAGGCAGTGAAACAGAAAATCCGTAAGGACAATATTATGTGCAACAAGCTGTTATCTTCAGGGGTCTGCTAGATGTCTCCGAGAAAAATCTGTGTCCCAAAGGTGGGGTTCTAAGAAAAGTTTATTGTCTTTTCATTTCACTTATTCAATCTATGTTAAGAATACCACTGAAAGGGCTTTGCTTTGGAAACACACAGAAAACAGAGCCAACTTTCCACTTCCAGCATCTCCCACTCAGAAGGAATGTGCAGAAGACCTTGATATGATATGAATTAAAATGATTATGTCTTTGCCAGCCCTAAATTCCAGGAAGTGAAGTACACCATCTTCATCTGCCATTCCAGACAACATTTGCTTTTACTCTAGGCTAAATACCAGACTGTTTCCTAAATCTCCAGAAGCTGACCATTCGCTTAGATTCCACAACCTCTCACAGCAGAGCAGTGTGCTTTCACCAGGCATTTCAAGCGCTCTTACATGCTGTCCAAAACTGGCTCCTGCCCCCGGGGATTTAGAGACGCCTCAGGAAGAAAAACAATGGGCTTCCACGGCACGCAGGGCTGGTAGGACACACCGCCTGCACAGAGGCCCCCCCAGTGGCATCTCCTGGTGGGGCCAGGAGACCCTTTGCTATTTGAACCCACGCTAGCACGCTAGCTCGCAACCCTGCAGGGGGGTGGGTTTCATAAAGGAGATCAGAGCTTCATGAAATCCTTCCATAGCCCTGCAAGGGCTGCTTTCAGTTATTGCTTCTTTCATTCCTGTCTGTAGCCTCTCCCATTACACTACTTTCTATGCACAGGCACTGTGTATCCTACCGCTCTGGCACGCATCCTCCCAAAAACATGTAGAAATTCTCTGGCCTGGAGTAGATCTCTCTCATGTAGATCTGAGTGCTCGGCCATCTCTGCAACACCATGGATTCCTCACCTTTAAATCTTACTGGGTTTGCTTCTTGGTCCAAGGCACCTGTAGGGAAGATAGCAGACATTGGATGGATCGAAGCAAAGCAATAGGGTTTGTAGAAGATGAAAAAAAAGTGTGTCTCACTTGACACCCATAGTAAGCATGCAACATTAACATGAGCATCCTCGGAGGATTTTTTCTTCCTCAAAACCCCACAGAAGCTATAATATAGGCAGGGCAATCTCCCAGCACATAATCCTACTATGTTTCACCAGGTCGGGGAGTCAGGAAGGGGAGCTAATGTGACAAGGCGCCTGCTTAGTGGCTCTGTAGCCCCATGGTCCACAGAGACAAACCAGGTCTGTGGGTTAGCCCTGACGTTAAGCAGTGGTGTGAAGCTCCCTCATCCCGGCACCCCGACACAGACAGAGCAGCACGTTTGGTGAGACGACCCGTTTTGAGATCTCCTCCTGCCCAGCCCTCTCCTCCTGCCCAGCCCTCAGCACAGGCAGGTATTGCCTGGCCAGTCCCTCGCTCTGAGAGTAACCGGGCAGATGCTCTCCGAGTGTGGAGCGCATCATGCCAGCAACATCTGATGCTCTTCAAAGAGATTACAGACTACATCTGGTGGAGGCGCTGGATTTGCTGCTGTCATGTAGAGGAAGGATGCAGATAGAGAGTCTTGTGCAGTAGCCAGACAGCTATTAAAATATAGAGATTCTGATCCAGGGGACAATAAGGTCAATAAAAACCATAAATTTGGTGGGATCTCTATGCCTGTTGTACGCTGGTAAACCACTACTCTGCCTGCTTCCCCTTCCTGTCACCAAATTCTGCTGACGGCGGTGTCCCAGGAGTGCAGGACTGTAGCAGAGCAAACAGTGAAGCACACTGAAGTGTGTGGGGCTCCTCCTAGTTTCCAGTGACGTAAGATTAAATAAATTAAATTTTTTTAAAAAAAAATCACGAAAAAGCTGTAACACACTAAATATTTTAGTAAGTATTTTCTGAAATTGCTGAGGGATTTGAGTAGTGAACAAGCAATGATATTTACTCAGAGGTAGTGTAGTAGCTTTTAATCTTGAAAAAATAATTGATTAGACACAATAGTATATTTCAACAAGCATCATTCTTTCCCAGATATAAAAATAATATCATTATTGTACTAACTACATAAGAATTAGTCAACGACTCTGTAAGCATTTGGTCGAAAACTGTACCTCTGTGTATAGTATATAAAAGTCTTTCTATAAAAGACTTATTACCTGGGGCCTGGGTTAATATCCATGTTCCCAAATGCCCTATAAGATGAAAAAACTTCATCGTGGTATACATATATGCACATCACCTCATGTCAGAGGTCCTCTTTCTGCATCACTGTGGAAGGAACTCAGGACAGTGAGCGCAGCTTAGCAGGACGGCTTCTGTCCAACATCCCTCTGTGGCTAAACAGTGCGAAATCACTGCTCGAAACAGGCTCCTGGCAGCTGCTAACATGAACGGAAAAACTTCAACTAGCCAAAACAGGTCACTGCTTTCTGCTGGAAATTTTTAAAAGGCTTTATTAGGAGTTTTTAGTTTTCTCCAAGAAATCTCTTCTCTCTTTTTTGACAAAATTATGAAGGCCTAAATCCTTAAAATAGAAAAATCCATTTAAAACACTCTCATGTTCTGCATTTCTTTATGAGTTTCCTTTTCTCCCTTTTTTTCCCAGAACATATCGAAAAAGAAGAAAAAGGAAAGAGAAGAGAACAACAAAAGTCCCCTCCAGGGGATGACTGTCCCCACAAATGCCAGGGCTATCTGAGCTCCGTGCTCCGGCTTGTGCCTGTTTACTTCTTCGTGCAGTGATGCAGCCCTGCTGGCTCACCTTCAAGCTGTTGCAACAGACAGCCACATCCTGAGACTCTTCTTCCGTCTGTCTTACTTCAGACGCTCCCACTTACTGGAGTGGGGACAGAGAAAATTGGGTCAAGAGAAAGTGCGAAGGCTTCGAGCTGTGCTGGCAACACAGGAGGCCCAAATGCTGGGTGTAGCTCTGGACTGAGACAGGGGTCTGCACTCGAGAGAGAAGGAGGTCATGGTGGGTTTGGTCAATATGCGGGTCCAAGCCTTCTCTAAGCAGTTTTGAAAGCACAGAACGGTGAAACAAAAGGATGGGGCCAAAGAAATGCCAGCAACTCCTTTCCAGCTCCTCCTCCCTCTGCCACCTCCTCATCTGGTTAAAGCTGATGTGTAGGAGAAGGGTTCAACAGGCAGCGACTGTAATTCCAAGTGTTCCTAAGGTAAACCGAAAGAGAGGAGAGTTTGAAAAAATCAAAATAAAACCACAACAACAACAACAACAACAACATACTTTCATTAAAATATTGAGAAGAGCCTGGTATGCTGTCTCAAGAAAATGAGATATGCAGTATTTCCAGTAAATCAGATAACTTTCATACAAGAACAACTTAGAAGAATGTGACTACTCCAGATATTTAGGCTGATTTTTACTTCCTTTAACAACTGCTTTGAACAGAAATCAGCATTTTAGAAAGATTTTTCATTTCCTATACTCATATCAAATGGATTTTGAGGTGCAAAGGTCAGTCATTTTTCTAAAAGGTGTGGTACTATAGATCAAAAAGTTATATCATGGCATTAAATTTGCTTCACTAAAAACTTTAATTACTATCAGGTTGTTATGATTCCTACTTTAGAAAAACTTTGGAAATAAATACATCCCTATAGCACAGTTTTGAAACACTATCTCTGGTATTTCTTTTGAAATCCCTTTGAAATATTTTTGTCACATTATTTGCTTTTACTACTTTGTTTTCCTAATCTGTGAGTTTTATATTTTAATAAGGGTCTTTTTAGCAAAAAAAAAAAAAAAATCTGAATAGCTCCCTCAGAGAAAAAATATGCCAAGTTTGTGTAGCATTCTGTATCTTACTTGCCACTTTGATGATGACATATTTTGCAGGCACGGGTATAATTTCAAGTTGTCAGTGTAACCTTGAACTTTGATTTCAAGAATGCTGTTCTATTAACATGACGTGCCAGATTCCCATGAACTAGCAACATTGTGCAATGCTTCTCCTGTGCTGCCATCCCTTAGCACAGACCTTTTCTTTTTCAGAACAGAGGGCATTGCAGCATTTCTGGGGCAACATAGGTAACTTTCCAAGACACCTCTTCTAGAGAAAGATTACCATAATCCAGGATTTCCTCCTCTAACTAATCCAGGAAGTGTCAAAAGAGGTTTGATTTGCTGCCTAGAATTAGTGAATGGAAAAATAAAACATAGAAAACCATATTAGTAAGCTGCATACAGAGAGGTCAGTCATTATTTTACTTTACTGTACACTGTGTGCAAGCATACTTTTTCCTGCAACTTTCTGAATTTCTCTAGATTTTCATCTACACTTGTTGTGTGGTTTGTTTTCAATAATTGTTTGTTTGCTATTAATGTTTTGTCATTTATTTTTTACTGCGGTAAGTACCAAGATTAGGGTTCTGCAGTGATGGATGCTTTGTGAACACACGTGGATGGATGGATGGATGGATGGATAGATAGATAGATACATAGATAGATACATAGACAGAGTGAGCCTGTCCCACAGTCTGCAGACACATGCTCCCCTAGCTCCTGTCTCAGTCCTCGGTCCCAGAAGAAATCAGGAGAACCTGGTCTGGCTCAATCACTGTGCAGAGGTGAAGCTACTCTGGCCCTGGTTTTGGTTAAGGGTTGAGTGCCACTGGACCATGAGAATCGAGGGACACTGCTCGTGAAGTGATGTTGGTTCTGCACCAGAGAATGCTCCAAAGGACACGACAGGTTTTACAAGGAGAGATCCCAGTTAAATGAGAAGTTTCTCAAATGTTAAACTTAAAAAGAAACGGAAAAAAAGCAAAATCTGGGGTTTGTGGCCAAGATAAGAAGGGAAGAACAGCTGTACTGAGTCAGACCACAGGCCCATCTTGTCTTTGACCATGGCCAGTAGCAAGTAACATACTAATAAAGGCAAATATGTAGTGTTACTTTCCTAGAGTATCAATCTAGACTGCAACGATTTGCATCTCAGAGACTTTTGGAGCCAAAGGGTAGTTTTTTCATGTTTAATAGTTCTCCCGTCTATGAATTTTTCCAGTTACACTTTGAGACCAAGCAGAGTTTTAGCCTCCAGACATCCAGCATCAAGGACTTCCCTGGACATAAGCATCAGCAAAACCTCAGGAGAGACAAGTACCACTGACAACAATATGGACACTGGCAAGGTTGGAGAGGTTGAAAGACAAAGTCAAAATGGGGAAACCAGGCTTTAGGGGTGCCACTAAAGAGAAGCATAAACTACAGCAGGCAATAAATTAGGAGGGAATTAATAGGAAGAGTCATTATAAACTTTATAAAGAAAAGTACAAAAAGTTTAAAAAAAAAATAGCAAGGGATTCTTCACCTAAAGAAAGAGGGTCTTGCAGAAAGAATTGGCGGCCCACTGGATCACGAGGGATGAAAGGGAATACTCGAACACATTGCTAAGAAGTTAAGTAATTTCTCTTCATCTATGTCTATCATCAGAAATGTGGAAATATGCCTGCCCTGAACCTCGTCACTTCCTTTAAGAAACATCAGATCTTCTTGGAGATGAAAATGTCAGAAGAAACCAGAATTTACAGGGAGTAAAGTCACCAGTTCCAGATGTTGTCTATCTAAAAGCTGTGACCAAGCTGCTCAAGGTTGGAGTAGCTGAGCAGCCAGCAACGTGGTCCAAAAAGCCTCTCCAAAGCAGCATAGCAAAGAACAGTCTGCTAATAAAGTGTATTGACATCAAGTTGGAAGCATCACTGATTGATAGGCAAGAGGACCAGGACAGCAGGCAAAAAAGATTAAGTTAAGGACTGAAGTCAGAGAAATGAAATGAAATCCGTGATAAGAAAGTGTGAGGTCATATAACAGTGGACTGTTAACAGTTTTTGCTGTGGAATAAGACTTCAGACTCACAGGATAATTTATGGTCCTAGGTGTGTAAAGGCCAGAAGAAAAAAAGAGGCAAACAGATAACAGGATTTATCAGGACAGGAATTTACAGCAGAGAAATGAAAGAATAAAAGCCATTGTACAAGGCACCGGGTAAGATCTCAACTGAAACATGTACATGCACAGCTATAGTCAAGCATACCCAGCTAAAGGTAAATCCTAGGCACAGGAGAAGGGCTACCTGGACAGTGGGAGGATAAAAGGACACCTAAAGAGCTTGGCTATGCCAGCCTGGCAAACCAGAAACTGAAGAAGTACAAACATCCTGTAAATCTATCACCAGAGGAAACACCAGGAGGGAGAAGACCTATTTAAGAGAAAAACAAAAACAAAATACAAAAAACAAAAGGAAAAAGGAAAAACAAAAACAAACAAAAACAAACAAACAAAAACAAACAAACGAGTAAATGAGTTAACAGATACTGGTAAATAAAACAAGAGTAAAGAAGTAAATATTGATCATGAACATATTCTGGCTGGCAATCAAAGGTTTCCCAGCACCAGAATGAAGAGGTTAGCCCTCTCAGATGGTAGGCTGATCAAACTAGGAGCCCTTCAACAGCCTGAGAGTGGGGAGGACAGAAGAGCACCTAGCTTCACCTGGGGGAGGGGAGACCTCTCATGGCCTTTGCCTCAGAGCACCAAGCTCCATATAATCCTGAAGACCATTTATTTTACCAGAAGGGTGGGACAGCAGAGGCAAGCAGGCATTGGAGCTGCAGCATCCTATTCCCAGCTTGGGGAACCAACCTACGAGCCATTGGCTCCTGTTACGGGGAGGAAGCATATCCTTCACCAGTAACCTCCACTATGTAGGCACCGGTTCTTCCCTTGCTGGTGGCTGCAGGAACTGCAGTCTGGTTTTCCAAAGCTTTTGGATACGTGGAACAGGCAGAGATTTGCCCATGCTGAGAATGATGAATTATGACACTCCACAAACCACTCCAGTGCAGAGAGAAAGTAATCTCTTCATTATGATAGTTAAAGGTCCTAAATAAAAGGAAACCATTAATTGCACCAATGGTTCATCAGTTGGAGTGTTAGAAGTTCAGTGTTTGCTCAGGATTTCCTAGTTTACTGGGCAGGTCATCAGAAAGACTGGGGGAGGAAGCAGAAAAAGAACAGGACTGGAACCAAGACTGCAACCTGTTAAATTTGCTGAGACCTGGCACGCTTCACAGAGCAGCTCAGCACGGTGTTAGGGTATCAGCTTGTGAATCCTCCCTTCTCACTATACAACCCTTTAGAAGCTGGCTGGAGATGACAGCGTATAGCAAAATACCTTGGCTGTGTGCTGAATCGTCTTGTTACACTACCAAGAGTAAAGGAAAGATATTAAGGCAGGCATAGCTGGAAGCTGTATTTGCAAGAGTGATCTGGACCCCATGTTATTTTTATCTATAAGGCAATTAACCCTTGCACTCTTCTTTCAACACATCAGCTCTATTTTCTTTTTAAAACAATACAGTGAACTAAGTCTGTGGGTATTTCTTATGTAACTCTGTATGTAGCTGCCATCGTTGCTTGCTCTTGGGGATTTCCCTCTTCAGCACTCACTTCCAAGTTTCTTCAAATAAATGTGTATAGGGGCTGGTACTGTGCCAGTCTCCTCTCACTTGTATATATTTTTTGCCTCTTGGCTGCCGAGAGACAACCGAGATTTCCCCAAGGTGCTGGGAAATATTTTCTTCTGTTTGCTCAGACTCACAGGGCAAATGCCACCCTTGCTCTGTGAGTTTACATTCTCATCTATCCATCTCTCCTTTTTCTCTGCTGCTTCCAGAAATCAAAACGTTTTGCTGTGACCCAAACTTCCTGCTCTCCACTCTTATTTCTTGCAAATGCTGTAAGGGAAATGCCTGCTTTTCTTTACTCTAGCAATCAGCCAGATTTTTTTTGTAAAGCTTTGGTACCTGGACAGGGATGCTGGTTCACATCTGCGGGTGTATGACTCACTCCCCATCTCTGGGGAGACACTCTGTGGCTCAAAAAGCAGAGACCTGTGCTATGAAGCTGAAGGACGATACTCCCATTTCCATACTCACAGCTCTCTGAGGTTTAGAAATAATTTATGTCAACCGTGTCTTCAGTTTGTGCCACATGGCTCCACTAACACACCCCAAAATCTACTAGAAAAATACACTAGTTTACTGCATCAATTTAAAATGTTGCATGTTTCCTGTGGAGTGACAAATTCCAGCGTGAACCAATGGAAAATGAGGTCTCTGTATCAGCACACATGGAGGCAGGAGGGGATTAGAGTCCTTTCAATAATCAGAAATGTATAAAGTTAGGGCTTGATTCAAAGCCTGAATCAGAACCCATTGAATTGGCTGGAACATTTCCAAAGGCCGCAGTCGGCTTTGGACCAATTCCAGGCTGCAGAAAATAAATAGGTGAAATTTAATATCCTGAGATATATGGGAGCACACTTTGAATGAGCTAATAATTTCATTTTGGACTTCAACTCTGCATCTTGTCGAGTCTGAAGCTTTTTTAGCCTCTTAAATATGGTTCTAGTGTGAAGAAAACACAATTTAGATATCTACACTAAGCAGCGGGGCATGATACAGAGATCCCAGAGCCACTGCTGCCTGCACGTTGTCCCTTCAGCTGCATGGCACTGTGCCCAGGCTAATAAGACCTGCTGAGCAACAGAGTTTGTTAGCATCACAGAAGTTCGGCCTTTAGAGTTTCTCATCTCTGCTCCTTGCACCCATCTCCACATGGGGACTCCACCAATTTCTGCCCTATCTGCTGAGCTGCTTGTACGGTTCTGATGTTTCTTACAAAATGGGCCAGGTTAGCAAAAATCTGTTCTTTAAACCAATTAAGTTAACCTGGTCCATCTCTGCTGACTATAAAAAGCGAAGGGCTTTGCAAGAGCAGCTCCAGGGACAGATGCAAGCAGCAGGGAGCTGGTGGGAAGGTAAGGACAAAGAGTTGTGCCAGGACCTCTTTGGTCACCCAGATGCCGCCAAAAAGTTGACCCCAAAGAGTTTACCCAGGAAGTATCATTGTGGTCTGTTGTCTGAAAATTCTTTTACTCTTTCAAAAACACTGCACCAAATTCTAAATATCTTACTCTGGCCAATTCTGACAGCTCTCTGTAACCCAAACTCTCAGCCAGTGACACAACTGTTCTGCTCTTGAGCAGAGTTGCAACTCAGATTATGTCACAAATCTGGGATTCAGCCTGATATTGATAAACAGGCATCATGTGCAAATAAAACAAATACAAAAAAAAACAGAAAAATCCTTTACTGTCTTCTTTTGTTATTCTTTAACTTTTACAGGAGCAATCGCAAATGTAGAAGGAAAATGGAATTGTTCCACCTGTTATTAGCTTTAAAACAAAAACTTTCTTATCATCATAAACACAGGGACAACAACACGTTTTTCCCAGACTTCGGTTTCATTGAGAGCCTTATTCCCTCTTGAGACTGTTGATTATGCTTCTATGCAAAAAGAAAGGCTATGATTGCATCATTTCTTCTAGTGTTGCACATTCTAAATATTAGAAGTCAGTAGTGGCAATTTCACTGAAAGGAGATGTGATATGTAACATTTTCCCATCATACATTAAAGCTGCTTTTAAAGTACAGCGAAACAGCACTGTTTTCCAAATTATGCCAGAAAGAGACTATAACTCTTAAGAACTCTGGAGGAATGGAAATAACAATTGGTCTTTTTACTGCAGAAAACAGCATTACTCCAATAATGAATCATATGAAACATTCCCACAACCTATTATAACAATATTTTAAATCAAACTGTAAGGGAGTTAACCCCATAAATCTGCAAATGGGGTAAGCCCTCCGGGAGCTACATTTCTTTCTTGATAGGCCCGATCCTACACCACTGAAATCAAGAAATATTTTTATTTTCCTGGGAAAAAAAGATATGAGGAATTTACGTTGTGGAAGTTTACCCTATTGTTTTAGGTAGCAGCAACCCCATCTGAACATATCGAGTGCTGTATTATAGGCATTTTCTCTCATCAGTCAAAATATTTTCCTGAGCAGTATAACAAAATGTTCTTCATCTCAGCATAAAGAGGTCCCACTGTTATCTACAGAGGTCCAGATCAGGAGGAGTGCCATGTCACTGACTCCACATCACTGCGTGCCTGATGCATGAGAGGAGGATCAGGTTAGAGGAGGATCAGGTAGGAGGACGAAGCAGGTGTATGTTACCTGCTATGTAATATAAACTGCTCTGGGAAATTTCTATTCACTCAAGAGACTTCTGAAACTGAACATCTGTTCACATGAATTTATTTCAGTCATATTGTATGTAGTTGAAAAAAAAATCCTATGTACATATATATGTGTGTGTTTGGCATTTTAAAATACATTTTCCTTTCCATTTAAAAAGGCATTTGTCTTTCTTAACCATCACAAGAAAGGTTCTCTCATCATTCCAGCCCTGATTTCTGGGGCACAACGTTGGTTTCCCAGCCCTGCGGTACTGTAGAAGTGCTACATGAATTAGCAGTGTTTAGGAAGAGGAAGCAAAGAACGCCAAGAAACCCGCCCAGTCTGGAAAAAAACAGTAGAGTAACTCTGGGGCCCAATACAGAAACTTACAAAGATGACCTTACACTGAGGTCAGCATGAACATAAAGAAGCAATGTCATTAATAAAACTTCATTTAGCATTTCATGTCATGTGTGCTGCCTCAATCTAGGGCTGCTCTATATCATGTGAGAAGGCGCTTCTAGACAAAACCTCACAGAATATAATGTGTAGTTAAAAATATTACATTGTTACAGTACTACCTCCTCTTTTTTCTTATAAACCTGTCGAAATAATATAATAGTTATAAATCAAACCTCTTTGGTTTTAGCCCAGTCCTGGCCTCTTAGCCAAGGCTGATTGAGCAGTGTTCCTTCAGCAGCTCTTGATTCCTTGACAGGGTGAGCAGAAAATCCCATCCACTACTCTTCCATCACATACCTGCCACACAGCAACCTAGCTTGAGCTGCTCTATGAGCTTGCTCTGAAGCACACCCCACACTCCAACAGTCACAGCAGAGGTGGGACAGGGATGGGGGAACTGGGAGGAACAAGGGGCTTGACCTCTTTTATCCCATGTTTGCCCACGAGTGGATTTCATTTCTTGTCTGTCAGAGGACTAATGTCAAGTTATGCCTATGCATCTGTCCAAATTTGCTGTTCTTAAGTCAAAGGTATTTCAGATTTCCTGTTAGATCCCCTCATTCAAAACCAAGCCCCTGTGAAAGGGTCCACTCTAAGGAATAATCTTTCCCAAGAAGAACCATAAAAAGTTCATGAGCAGAAGTGAAGATAAAGATATGGAGTGAAGGGAGGGCAGGACTAGGAATTAGACCTTCCACTCACATCAAAAAAACACCTCGATATCCTCCCACCTCCCGCTGCACCACCAGCAAGTGATTCAGGAGCACCCACGTAGGTCTATGCTGTGAAGTTTGTCCTCAGATTGCCGTTGTATGTTCCTCTCAAAGACAGCAATGTTTCTGAACCAGCAGGGAATACATCCATGATTCCTTTTCTCCCAGGTGCTAAGAGTTAACAGTTAATGGTAAGAAAACAAACGGGGGACCAAAAAAACTTTTAAGCAGAAAGTACCCTGAAGAAACCTGCTACAATGTTCTGAGCTGTAACATAGCAGCAGAATTTGCCCTAGAGAATCTCACACCAGTTTGAACGATTTTTTTTTTTATATGTTTGGAGCCAGACCTAGAGAGGAAGACACTGGCTGATGAAGCTTGACTTGTGGGATCAGGAAATGGGAAGTGGTCCAGCCTTATTTTAGAGCTATACCCAGCAAGAAGGAGGTTAGAGCAGCCAGTTCTAGCCATCTACACGCAGGTACCCAGGCTGAGCCAGCTGCCTCTCTATTCAATAGAAAGAGAGAGGTGTCTCCAGAGAGCGACCCAGGAAAACACTTAATCACGTACTTAACCTTTTATGTGTGTATTGAATTCTCTAATTAAAAGCCTTGGTACTTTTCCAGTGTATAACCACAGTGATAAGAGACGAATCAATGAACAAGAAATACTAGGAGCATCAATCTAGCCTTCCCTTATATTGTAAATTCTTTGCAAGACTTCTCTTGAGAGCATACGCCTGTAGTGCCTTCAGCTAAACACAGCCTGCAACTGGACTACTGCAGAAGTGGTAGGCAGGGCATCTCACTGAGGAGAAGCAGGATCAAGACTGGACAGAAGTAAAATCAGAAAGTCTTTTGATTCAAAGTGGTGTTGGACTTGGTTCCCAACAGGAAATCCTGTTAATACTAATGAGTGGGATTAACAACAGCGTCGTCAAGTCTTCGACCTCCAAAATGCTTCACTTGAAATACTATAAATGAGATGGCTCTTTGTGCTCCAAGCAAGAGGAGAGTTTGCTTATAGTGGAGTGTGTGTGTGTGTGGTGTCTCCCACCCTATTTTTGGAGTACTTCAAGCTGAAATCTCTATGCAGCGTAATGATCATGTTTCTCAAAGAATTTGAGTACACTGCTGGGTATTCTAGGTATCTTAAAAAATAAAAATAGTCCCTTGACAATGTTGTGTACTTGTTTTCAACACACACACACATATATATACACACACATATATACATATACATATATATATGATACATAGATGCCTAGGCATACTTACAACATTTTGTAATCATTGTTTGGAGCAGAGGATGGGAGGTTGTCTTGTCTTTCACGGCTCTCACATTTCTGTAGTCTGGGTAAATGTGAAACAACAGGAAGCTCTGACACCCTGTAAAATATATAGCATGGCCAATTCTTGAACTTTCATTTTCTTCTGGCCAGGGAGGGATTCATCTTGCCTTGCTTCAGGCATGCAGTCTAAGCTATTTATTTAAGCAGGCTGGGATACAGTCCGTGGGGGACGATAAGTTTGCTGAAGTTGCCAGAGACTGTATTTTATGTATGTTATTTCACTTGTCCTTGAGTAGTCATGCTTACAGGAAAATTGTTTTCAAATGTGTACATTAATTACTACCATTAATGTTAACCAAAAATAAAGTGTGTACATATTTCAGCTGAAAAAAAAAAAAACAAAAAAAAACAAAAAACAAAACAACAAACAAAGAAACAAACAAAAAAACCTCTGCAAGCAAAGAAATTCCTGCCCAATGTGCCTTACAACCTAAAACCATATTCAAGCTTCCTTTTTTTGTAATAGTTTTTCACTGCTTACAGTGAACAATTCCACCTATAGGAAGATGTGAATGACTGGAAGACTAGAGTGGCAATCCGTTAAATGCAAAAATGGAAATGGCTCAGGGATACAGAAAAATGCACCAGCACTCACCAGCAGTCCCTCAGAACTGAGCCAACCTTGAGCAGTGAGTAACACATCCAACAGCATTTCCAAAACTTGGTCTTCAGTCAGCAATCTGTACTCAGTGCTACTTTATTTTCGTTCTCCTCAGCCAGCGTTAAGAACCAAGCATGCTGATAGCTGTTCTCTAAGCCACAGGCCAGTGAAAGCTCTGACAAACAATGCATGCTTTCTGCTACAGTGAGAAGGTGAAAGCTAATTAGGTACTGAATCTTAAATAAATAAATAACATCAGCTGGGGCAATATAAGGCCAATGATAAGCCATAGCCTTCTATTCATTTGTAGCAGGGAACAGTTTTGAAGTAAAGTGCAGGACCATCCCAGGGGGTTGCTCTGAGTTGTGACGCATCAAAGTACGCTGGTTCCTTAAGGCTTAACATTGACTTAAATAACCTTAGAAGAACAGAAAATGAAAGGTGATGGAAAGTCTCCTGCATTGGTTTTACTGCTGGGTTGCCCACAACATAGCTGAGGACATGCTCTAGCAGCACTAGGAAAGCTGTAGCTCCATTTCCTGCAGGCAGCTAAAAGCAATGCAAACATCAGCCCCTTCAGATTTGCATTCAAACATAAACCTCACAAAGAATCCATTTCAGTTAGACAACAAATAGACATCTCCTGACATTTTATAATCTGTGTATGGAGAATTATTTTGCCTTAATGTTGTTGAAATGCATAAATGCATTATGATCCATTCAAAAAAACAGTTGCTTCTTTTTTTCAGTGTATAGCACTTCGAAGCTATTCGTTTTATTCCAAATCTTCTCCTTTTACTCAGAATACTGATAATAGATTTAAGATGAGATCACTGACTATACATACATGGTGGGTGGTTTCCAAATGCCACACTAGCAGAAGGACAATAGGGTCCTAAAAAAGGCAGCATTTTTTGTTTATTAAGTACCAGAAAGTATTGAAAAATGCAAATGAGGGAAAATAGCTAATTCCTCTGGCATGGATAATTAAAACAGAATTATACAAATAGTTTTTGTGTTAGATGGAAAACCTAATTAAGCCCTAAACATGAACCCATCACCCACCCCATTTTCTTACCCGTACTATGAATCTTTATGAAAAATTGTATACAGTACTTAATAAATTTAGTCTGGGCATATTTTTCCCCATAAGTGTCTCTCAAAGTTGTCATTTACTTGCTAAATGGCACGTCGTGCTGGGATTCCCTAAGTGGTCTGGTAAGGTGCCAAATGCACCTATAGGAGTCACGTATCTTTTAACCAAATTCTAGCAAGTTCTGTTTACAAAGTTGGGTGTGCTACAAAAATATACCATAAAGAGTTAGAAAGTCACCTAACTGGAGAGCCTTGGCTTCCATCCTGGCCCCTGCTTTCTCCAAGTGCTGCTCCAGTCCTACTCTGTCTTTGGCTTTGAGACTTAGCAGCCCTCTAACAGTCCCCAGGAGCTTTTTCCGTACGAACCTATCTGACTCTCGCTGTCACTCACTCCCGGATTCAAGTCCCTCTTTTCTTCCAGCTGGAAGCAAAACAAGCAAGCTGTATCTACAGACCAGCAAACCCTTCCCAGTGCTTTCCCAGGAGAGTGGGAAGTGGATAACAGCATGAAATGTTCTAGGCAAATATTACCATCCTGCTTCACTTTCTAAAACAATTAAAGCAACGTTTTCACACTGTTTTCTGCTCCAGCTAGTCAGTGTGTGTGAGCAAACTACAGTTTACACATACAGATCCTGCTTTGCATGTGCAAACACGCCTGCATGGAGACTCCAAGGTTTGTTTGTTTGTGGGTACAATTGTGTTTGCGCGTATCTTAGCCAAGGCACACAGTTTGAAATATTTGTCCCTTGACTTTTTCTGCGGAGAATAGGCACAGCACATCTTAGACAAAGGTCTACTTTTTAGAGTGCTCAAAGAGACTGGGGTGGGCTGATACGGCAAACATTTCCTTAATCGTAACATCACTTTCGTGATGCTATAGAACAGTTCAAAGAGGTTCATCGATCTGCATCAATGTAATTAAAGTGGAAGATTCTGCTCTTCAAAGATGAAGAAGTAGTTGTTAATGCACTGTTCCAGAGCTATGAGCATGCAGTCAGTCCAGCAAAGAAACCAGTGAATTCCACAAAATAAAGAGCCAAAGAGTGTTAGGACCACACAAGTGTACCTTGTTAAGACTGTAGTAGGTTACCTTTGTGCCATTCCCATTCTCATTTACAATCATTGCCTCTAGAATGGATTCATGTTGTGCCATTTTCTGTTCTGGCTACAATAAGAATGAAGTTTTCAAATCCCCGTCTGTTCTTTGATTTGATGGTCATTCCTCTTCCCCCTTTTATACAGTTTGGCAGCTTGAACGGTAAAATCGCCAGTGAATCAAAATACTCCCTTTTGTAGGGAAAGCTTTTGTTCTTCACTCTGTCTTTCTAAATTTTACCGGTTGCCTTCACCACACCTTCCAGAGAGGGCCCAGAAGGGAACCAACACCCAGCTCCCCTCACCTAACCCTGAACACTGATCCTCTCCCTTGCTGACCTGGGCTGTGGTTGCGTTTCCCCGTTAGGTGGCATTCGTTCAAGTTCCCTCTTGCATGGCAAATTGTTCCGATGGCCACGCTTCTCATCAGCATGTCTCCTGGAGCTGGCCACGCCATGCCTGCTCTCACTCCTTGTCCCACTCCTGGATGTCTCCCATCCCCAGAGCTGTTAATTCTGTAGGCTTGCCAGCATCCCCTGCCAAAAACTTGTCGTTTGCAAATGCATACATTTTTTATGTGTAAATAATCTTTTAAAGCACACAATTTACTATGATTTTCTGTAACTACTTCCAGTGTGTAGAAAAAACTGTGCATGCACGTCTGTGTTTAATAGAAAGCATATGTATAAAACCAACAAATGAACTTTAAACCAAAGAGTCTGATATTATTCTGCTTGCTTTCAAAGGGGAAAAGTGTTAGAAGGTGGAAGGGAAGCGAGAGCTTCCTTGTCTCTTTCCTAAATGAACCCCAAAACAGCAAAAGGGAATAAAGCAAATCAAGCAAAATATAGTGCTGTTAGTTCTGTGAAAGACAGTGTTATGTAGCAGAAAGTCTAGGTTATAATGCAGCCTACTTTCTTCTGCAAAAAATGCATTTTTTTTTTTTCTGCAAAAAGATGACCTAGGGAATTCTCAAGTTCCCTCAAGATAAACTGAAATGGGAAGTCCGGGTGTATGAAGACAGACAGACGTGCTGGCAAGGACTGCAGCTTGCCCCAGTGCCTGGGGAAGCTGAAGCTGAAAGTTTGAAATGAACATAAAACAGAAAAAACTTTCAAACATTTGTATGTCGTGTTTACTTTTTACACAGAAATCACTCCTTAATTTCACGTATCAAATTTCCTTATATGCCCTTGAGCTTGTCTTGGGGGAAAAGCACAAAAATAAGAAAAAAAAAAAAAACTAGATCTCTTCCACTTCCGTTCAGAGTTATAGGAAGAAATAAACACAAAGTTAACAGGGGAAAAGACAGTTATGAAAACAGCAGATCTGTGCTGTCTTTTGCTCTAAACAAGCACTATGTTTACTTTCTCTTCTTCCTGAGGTTTTATGCAAGTTTTTTCTTTGCGGGTCAGAACCCCCTAGCTCTAGGGGCAAAGGACCTACAAAGTATGTCAGCTGCATGGCTTCAGGCACGGCACGTTTCTGGTGATATTCCTGTACCTCCAGCATGGCAGAAGTCTTCCTCCAGAAAAGCATCTTTCAAAAGCTGCATTTACACTGAAGATTTTTTAAACGATTTCAACTTTGACCCAGCAACTATGGGAGTGCAGCTTCTGCCAGCAGCTGATACTGCAAACCTTGTTTTCTAGGGAGATTAAATTTATGAGAGCAGTCTGCCTGTCCCTTCCTCTGTCTGTGTCTCAGGCTTGTCCCACCCACTCAGCTCCTCTGTAATTTCTGGATCTATTAGCCAACATCAGTTAGGAAAGGAGCAGAAGTCTTAAGGAGATACTGATGCTCTCTCCTCCCCTGTGGGTGCAGAGCTGTAAACAGGATGACCTGGTTACACCCTCTGTTTTCATGTGCTTCTCAAGAAACCAGATGAGGGCAAGAGCACAAGCTTCCATAGGAAAGAAACAGGAGTAAATGATGGGACAGCCCAGAGAACTAGAGACGGGGAATGATAGGAGGCAAAAGCCATCTTTTCCAGCAGCTATACTGCCTTCTTTCATGAGCTTCCACCTTACACAAGGCTGATATACATCAGCCTGGCAGACTATGCTTCTCGTGATAAACTTTCATTTACTTTCACAGGGTTTCCCTCAAAATAAGAAGTAACATCTTCCTCTTTGCTCTTCTGGCCAGTGCCCCCAGGATGGTGAGCTCCAGCACTGCTGCTCCGGTTTCAGCAGCGTCCATGCAGCCACCAGGGTCAGCCCCATGGAAGGACCCGTGTGGAGACAGGCGTCTGCTGCCCCTATATATACCGATAGCACATGCCATGCAGGTGCGCTCCAAGAATCAAGGTGACTTTCTCAACCTTGTTCTCGAATATTTCTAAGAATGTGAAGTCACGAATCAAGCTGTTCAAAGGACACACTACCCAGTTTTGAAAAATCAAAAACTTGAGAGTTACTTCCTGTGCAGGCAATCACTTGCTCACATTTAATAGCAGTTGTGAAAGAGAAAAAAAACTTGACAACTTTAGTGCAGTTTGACAACTTTCACTGAAAACCCAATGGACTGAACTGCCACAATCTATTAAATTGTACATTGCCTAAGACCACTTAGTCTTGCATTAATTACAAAAGACAAATCTGACTTTGAAAAAATGTTTTTTGTCAAGAGAAAACATAGTAATAAAGAGAAGAGAAGAGAAGAGAAGAGAAGAGAAGAGAAGAGAAGAGAAGAGAAGAGAAGAGAAGAGAAGAGAAGA
>VXAL01006236.1:0-19688 GCA_013399475.1 Chauna torquata
AGCCAAAACCATGACAGATGGAAGTACCCCATCACTTATGTCAGTTGTCACAAGGTCTCCCACTACCTGTCAGGGGTTGAACTTAGCAGTATGGCAACATCCAAACTGCTGTTTAAGACTGGAGCTGTGCTACACCTAGGAAGCTCTGGATGGATCCTGGCATTGACTTATCCCCTTGCCATGCCTGGGATGTTCATTGGCCCTTTTACCAGCATTGAGCTGCCCAATATGGTGAGACTCTGCAGGACTGTGGCCGTCAGTGCAAGCATGTCTTGTACTGGAGCTGTCATCAGCTCCCAGCTCAGATTCCCTCATGGGAGCACAGCTTGCTGCTTTCTGACAGCATATACTCATATTTATGCCTTATCACAGTATGCTTCTGTTGTTAATTACACACCATGGAAAAACAGCATGTATAAGAGTCTTGAAACACATTTGCAACTGATACAATTTTGTTTGAAAGTCTAATAAACTGTAAATTAACCTAATCTACTTTCTTCAGTAGATTTTTATAGCAGCCAGTTTACAGCCTTTTTTCACTTCCTCTGTAATTTCTTCTGCTACAAGATTAAACAGTTCAGAATTTCTTGGTCTCAAATACATTAAGTCTTGCTTTTCATCTGTGATTTGTCATCATGTGTTTCTGATGCTCTTATTTTTACAGGCTGTCAAACCTCCTAACCCTGTTGGTCAGAGCAGTACACTTTCTAAATACTAAGTATACTTAACACCTTCAGAAGAGAAAAATGCACTGAACTGCATACACACAAGGCAGACAAGTAGAGGTCATGTGAGCTACAGCATGAACTGAAAACAAAGAAATTACACATGTATGCAATATCAAAAAGCCTGCTCAGAGACAGAAAAACATAAACTTGTAAGACATCTTAATGTTTCATGGCACAGAAATTCCTAGTTCTTTTGATGTCCACATTTACTATGGCACTACAACAATATACTTTCTTTTAAGTAACTGAGAGGCAGCCAAAAACTTAAAGCTGCACTGGAGAGAGGTAGGATACAAAGGAAATCCTAGCACAGTGATCTGGCCTGTTATGTCATGACATGAAGACAGTTTTTATTGGTGCAGTGAAAGATACCACTGGGAGCCTGCAGAAGCGTTTTTTCAGCCAGGGTATGATAGTTGACAGCACAGTTAGCCCAGGCCATCTTTAAGATGCATTTTGGTTTTCTCAGTAGAAATCGTCTCCTTCTTTAGAAGTGTTATAGTAAAAGACAAAGTAGAAACCAGAGGAATGAAGCAGTCTGACTCCCGAAGTATACAGATATTTTTAATGCTTTTATAAGTTAATGAATGTATTCATAGTTAGTAAGGTTGTTCAAAGTATTTTTCCCATATATATGTTTATATATACATATATATATATATATCATAAATTCTAAAGGGCATCTTGTCAGTACTTACATTCATGTTTTGTGTATCTCCATCATACCAGCAGTTCTTGAACCATAAAGTAGCATAAACATCTTATTGCAAGTTTAATAGCCTCTCCTTTGTACTCATAACTGTAAATGTGTAACTAGGCTACAGTTTTCCAAGCCTGCTGCTACCTGTATCTCTGCAGGCAATCAGAGAAGAGTACCGTGAATTTCAAGTAACAACAGTGTAACGAATGAACAAAATATAATAAATCTGCATGGAACAGCAATCCAGCTAAAAAGGCATAGAAACACTCTTAGCAAGAACCAGGCTACACATGATCCTCAAATTTGTGGCCTTTTCTTCTCTAAAAGGATAACTAGAAACTCAGTGGACTGATTTCATTCAAGAAGTTAGTCTGTTGTCTTATCTCTTTAAAGGTATTACGTTTACATAGCACTAAAGGACCTCTGGGGACCTCACAAGATACCCTTTATTACAACATGAGAACATAGTGCTTAAAGAGGTCATGTTGAAATCCTGTTTCAGATGATTATACCCAGCTTTCTGAGATAATATCACTTTTTGTTAAAGAAAAAATACATACTTCTATCTTTCCAAAGCCTTAAAGTTCTGTGAGTCTTGCTATTCCCAGATAATGCTAACCAAAGTCAACTTTAACTTCACTTTATTGTAGATGCTTCATTGATAATTTTAAACTTTAATGCTAAGAGTCTAATGGATTTTTGTTGACATTTGGACACCTATTTGCCCTTTATGCCTCTGGAAACTACAACCTAGAAATGTCAAAAATTTGAAGGACAATGTTTATATACTCATACATTTTAAACATAAGTTCCTAGGACTACATCTGGGCATTAAAGCCAGTCATCAAAGCCAAGAAAGTGTGCCTGCTGTGAGTAACCTACTCTGATTCTTGAATCACGGACTTTCTGCCCACACTCTGGTACGAGAGTTGGTATTTACTCTGTGGGAATTTGACAGCAATGCCTGTATTCATGGTATGCCCTTAAGCAAGGAGTAATGGTCCCATTAGGTACGGCAAGTAACTCAGTCTCTTCTGTAGCTCTGTCTAAAGGGCCTCTAAGCAGGAGCTGGCAATTGTACCAAATTACATATAATTGTTTGTGATGGATTTGCAATATAGGCTAGAGTTTGCTAGGAACTCTGCTGAGACCACCATACTTATTTAAGTTTGGTTTGGCTTGTGTCCAGTACTTTACTCACTAAGCTACAAACTTCAGAGGTTTTCTTTTTCACTCTTAAAATATCTGAATCCCAAACCAGAGCCTTCCACACAACAACAGCAACAACAACAACAAAAACTGAATCAGTTTTATGTTTCTTGCTTTGTTCGTCTTGTTTGAGGAGTGAGACAAGGCTTTGTGCTATGCTGTGAAATCACAGCATCACCTGGCTGGCTAACATGCCTCTAAAATTGCTTTGAAGACGAAAGAAAACCAAAACAACCTACCACTGAATACAATAGCAATTACAGATCTGCGCTTCTTTTCTGCTGTATCTTCATGACACAGTCACAATTATTAAGCAATTGATAAACTTTTTGTTTGGGAAAGAATCTTGGGAAAAATAGTACAGCTTTATTTTTAATTCAGATTTTTTTTCTTCATTTATACTGAAAACTACATCATGGAAAACAGAACTACAGGATAGTTAACTAGGTTACTGTCATAAAAGAAGCAACAAGAGCCTAAATGTCAAGGCTTCAGGTTGAAGGCAGTCCAAATGCAAAATATCCTTTTCATCAGAGTCCAATACCCATTTGACCTCCTTATGCTACATTTCTCTCTGGTTGCTTGTTTTATAAGATAACTACTGAAGGTTAGTTTGTACGGTTAGATATTGGCTTGATTCTTTGATACTCCATCACATTTGCATTCTAGAGCACTACCAGTCCTGGAAATTTTCTGTAAAGTATTAGATACAGCAACAACCATGAAGCCTTGAAAGGGTAGCAAGAAATGTTAGGGCAGGTGAGGAAATGTTGGTCAGCTGTTTAACAGAAATATCAATCTACTAAGAAGGGACTAAAACATTCTCTACTCTGAGATACTGATTGGTGATGAGGAGGTAGGAAGAGGGTTGCCACCATCACAGAGGTGTAAAACATCTAGATTAACACATAGAAGTTCCCCACACCTCCTGTAACTAAATTTTAGCTCTGTGGAAAGCCTTTATAGTGCTTTGCCACACACTCATGTTTGAGGCCACAGCTCAGTGACAGAGTCTGATGCTTGTTGTGGTCTGATGGTAAAGCCAGGTAAAGAGGCTGCCTCCTTTCCCTGGTACCAGCTGTTTCCTCCCCACTACAGGCTGTCATTTAAAAGCTCCCTCCAATTGGCCTTGTGTGCAGTGCAGGTCATGCCACTTTGGGCACAGGGCACAGGCAAGGGAGAAAGCAGCCCAGATTCAACATGGTTGAGGGGCATAACCTCAGCTTGCTGAGGGTCTGTGGAATGCAGGCAGATATGGTTAGCATCCATGGCTAGCGTCCATACGTCAGTCCTGGGGTAACAGTAGCAGGGCTTTTTAATTTCTACTGAGAGACTTTCTGGTAAGCTGCTCACACAAGTCCCTTTCTTCACTGCAAAGGCACAAAGCCCACAGCCATATGTTCTCTCCATATGATGCTTAAACTGGACTCTAAAACTGGATCCTCAGATTGCACAAACTCTGGGGCATGTATCTTCCTTTGTGACCAGTTCAGTGCTAAGAAGAGTGGTAATACTAAATCAGAAGCTTGCTGTGGTAAGCTTTATCCCAACACTGGAACTTCCAACATTGCTAGTTTCCATATTCTACTTCTTATCTTTAAACAAAACAAATAAGTGGCTGACACTTCTCTGTGCATAAAAGACTGAGTTTGAACGCTAAGCTGACTATACAAGGAATACCACAGTAGAGTCTAGTCCTGATCTGCACCCATGCCCTGAGCCACACAGAGCAATTGCTGAAAGCGGTGAACCTATCACCTGCATGCAGCCTTGAAGTGAATCAAGAGCAAGCTGGGGAAAAGCAAACAAACAAGCAAACAAACAACCCCACTCAAACAAAACAAAACAAAACACACACAAAACAACAAAGGAGAGTGATAATGGATTAAAAAACAGACAAGCCAGAAGGGTATGACAAACCAAATTTTGTCCTATGATTTAAAGAATAAAAGGAGACACAAAACAGAATACAATATGGAAAAGGAGCAAAAAGAGCTCTTTCAGAAACCATATGTAACTCTAGTGTGCCCTGTGAAAATCTTGATTTGTGTATGTTATGTTTGTGGAATATACTGGGATGTTTCTCCTTTTTAAAATTATCTATCTGTTACAAACAGTTCAAAATATCCATTTATATGAACTTCTAGCCTTTCTCCGCCAAGCAGTTTCAGCAGCTTAATCAATTAAAAACTGCAAATACAGTAAAATACAGTAAAAACTGCAAGAAGACAGATGAAAATACAGGAAAATGCAGAATCTCACTGATGACAGCATATGGGTTGGGAAAGGTGTTTTCTCACTTCTCCCCTGCTTGTCCCCCATCCCCTTGTTAATCTTGAAAGAAAAGACTGGCAAACTTTGATCGTAAGTCACTTCAGTGGCCAATTTCAGCCACATTTTCTTGACAAAGCACGTGAGTCATTTTCATCAGGCAACTTTTTTCATACTACAATGTATTTTCCTTGGAGTCCAAGGAGTATGCCACATAACAGTGAAGAGTGCTGTATCTATGACTGATCTTTTCTGCAGCAAGCCTTTTCACAATTAGAAGTACCTTGTGAATGGGGTGAGAATATTCAGAGATTATCGTCATGCCACATATATTACAATTAAGAGTTCCAGTGCTGCTTTAATTCCTCTATTTCTTTTTTTTTTTTTTTTNCTTTTTTTTTTTTTTTTTTTTTTTGTTCCTCATCCCCAGAAGCATATGTTATAAAAACTACATAAAAGTAGTGAAAGGTTGGCAATGCTAAACTACCAGAAGTGATGCCACTACTCAGCAGAAACAAAATGCAGGTTCAGTTAGCACCTATATTGATATAACAGCATCAGTTGTTTTTTTTTGGTTTGGTTTGGTTTGGTTTGGTTTGGTTTGGTTTTTCTTTTGTTTTGTTTTGTTTTTGTTTATTTGTTTCTTTTTCCTTCTCTGAGACCAGTTGCAGTGGAAGTCCTTTTTCTGATTATGTGACCTGCTTTGTGAACCTGGAGCAGTCACTTAACCAGTCTACACCTAAATAATAGTCTCTTTGAAAGGTGCTTTATGATCTGCAGAAGGAAAATAGTTGATAACTCTGTCACGGCTTCATGATAAATTGGCAAGGCAAAATCAAGCCTGCTCATGCAAAGTTACTACAGCTTCTGGTAAATAAATTCTACACACCAGTGAAACAGTCCCAAAAACTGAAACTCTGGTCCTGTTGAGGTCAGTAAGAGTTTTCCCAGCAGCTTCCAGTGGGCCAGGGCTTCACTCTTGGTGTTTTGTGTTCAGTGAGGATGTAGGAAGTGTGCACTGTCCCTGGGCTATTAATTGGTAGCACAGCCTAACCCTTACTTTGTCATTTCCAGTACAAATGTTCTGGCTGAATACCTAAATGAGAACAGAGGTGTCTCAAAGCAACTCCATGCTTTCTTTAGGCTTTTAAATGTCACAGAAAAAAAAAGAAGGAGAAGGAGAAGGAGAAGGAGAAGGAGAAGGAGAAGGAGAAGGAGAAGGAGAAGGAGAAGGAGAAGGAGAAGGAGAAGGAGAAGGAAAAGGAGAAGGAAAAGGAGAAGGAGAAGGAGAAGGAGAAGGAGAAGGAGAAGGAGAAGGAGAAGAAGAAATGAAAGTTTTCATTTTTACAATACATAAAATACCAATAAGTAATACCAACTAAAAGTAACAGCATGTAGAAGATGATAGTATCAGCAGAACTCTGTGTGTCTGGGGAAGTCCATCCATACTAAAAAGATGTATTTTGTATTAAAAGCAATTCTATTCCACTAAAAAATGTATACCTTTTGCCCTACAGCATGACAATGAACTCCAACAACATACACCCATTTAGGAGGCTATCAGTATGCCTTGACTTTTGGCCCCTTTTCCAAATCATTGTGAGATACGGAAGTTCTCTATACGAAAGAGAAAGAAGGAAAAGTAATAGCTGATGCAAGCAATTACACCACTGAAAACAGGTGAAACCCTCACTTGCTACAGTCTCATGACAGTTAATAATGACATATGACTTGAAGACAAAGAAGACAGAGCCAGGCTCTTTTCAGTGGTGCCCATTGACAGGACAAGAGGCAATGGGCACAAACTGGAACACAGGAGGTTCCGTCTGAGCATCAGAAAATGCTTCTTTACTGTGTGGGAGATGGAGCACTGGCATAGGTTGCCCAGAGAGGTTGTAGAGTCTCCCTCCTTTGATATATTCAAAAGACAACTGGACACAACCCTGGACAACCTGCTCCAGGGGGCTGTGCTTGAGCAAGGGGCTTGGACCAGATGTCCTCTGGAGGTCCCTTGTAACCTCAAGCATTCTGTGATTCTGTGATTCTGTAAATATGACGTAATATATAATAACATATACACATGATATTTACATAACAAAATTTATGTAATATAATTATACAGATTGTAACTTATATAATAATTTTATATTATATTATATCACGATATATAATATAGCATTATGGAGACGCATTATTAGTATATATGCTTATAAAATATTTAATATTAATGTGATTAATATATAGGATCAATAGCATTAACATACAATGGGGAACAATTTCAAAATGAGAAGTCACTCTTCCTCACTGAGAGAACAGAGATCCTGATGAACACTATCTTTGCCTTTTCCTGAAGCATTTTCTCATTGAGTATTTAGTAAACAATGTCTTCTTCCCAAAGAGCAAAGGAATTGCTTCATAAAAAGCATAAATGCTTTTAGTTAAGTTGCCAAGTGACACCATCACAGCTTATTCCTCCACAAGAAAGTAAAAGCTAGGATCAACACCATCCACATCCTAGACGATGTTGCTTTCTTACTACTGCACATGACTACAATCCAAGCTTTCATTTCTACCTCCTCTTCCCTCCATTTTGTAATGTTGAGGGAGAAAACCTTGGGGGAAAATGAACTGCTGCAATTCAAACACATGCACTGAAAATGACAAAAATATTCTCTGTGAGTAATCAGTCAGGATTATGCATTTTCCTGGTTGGCCAAGGGAGGTTGAATTGAAGCCAAACTGGCTCCTGTTGGGCTACAATTTACAATTAATGCTCACTTCATTTATCACTGCTTAGGCATGGATCTAGGAAAAGGAAATATCATTTCAAGTAATGTAATTGCGGTCGGGAGGGAGAGTGAATTAAGGATAGTGAGAGAAGAATGGTTCTTAAATCTAACAAAATGACACAAGGAAAGGGTATTGGAGTGGAACAGGACTTCAAAAGATGCATTCATGTCAGATATTAAGCTGAACCTAAGCTCTCTGAAGCAGTTTGTAGTTGCAACCTGTTACTTACTCGGTATGCCAAATTGAAAGACTTATTACAGTCTTGGTTCTGTATCCTCTAATTGGAACATTATACTTGTCTCTGTGCTTATTTCTGTCTTATACCATTTATCATTTATTTCCTGATTAAATGAAACAACCTTAGTCATATGGTTATCTCCTTTTTTCATCAACAACATGGCTGCCTAACAATAAGGGGGAACAAGAAGAAGGTTATTAATGGCTATTAGTTATTATAATGTTATTATAAAGATGTATAAAAAATAGAAACAAACTGATCATTCCAGCATCAGATTAACACTCTGGAATTAATATGAACTATTGCAAACAATGAGCGTGAATAACTAGCAAAATTCAAAGGACAATATTAATACATTCACTTCAGTCCTTTAGTTTAATGTTTGGCTTCATCTTTCTGTGTCTGATAGATCTTTAGATCACAATATATTTCTTCATGACTTCTGCACCAAGGCTTTTTTGATCACTTTTCCCCTGCAATTCCTTGAAAGCTTCACTTTCTTGCTGCTTTTGGATTTGATTTCCTGAAATACTGTCTTAAAGAAGTTTTATTCCGACTGTACTTTGCAGCGTCCCAGCTGTTATCCATTCGGATCACTTGACTGCTAAACTCTGAGGTTATCAGTGATTCAGGATGAGCTGAAGTCCTCTCATAATACTCTATTTCCTCAGTTGCCACTTTTATAGCAGAACTCGCTTCATATTTGTGTGCGAAAGACTTGTATTCCTGTATCTATTTGTTTTCACTTCCTAATTAACTTCAGGACAACAAAAATTTCTCTCAATTTTTCGTTTCTAGAACGTGATAGGTGTCTTCCTCTATGTCAATGAACTAGCTCAAAAGCTTCTGAGGTAAGTGCTACTTCCTGTAGGTAGTCAATACAGCAACAGTTTTTCACGGCATACTTTTTTGTTTGTTTGTTTGTTGTTTGTTTTTTGTTTTCCTATGATTATGTTCAGTTTGGCTTTTCTCTCACTCCTTCTCTCTCCTTTGAAAATCTTGACAATTAAGAATAAGCATTTTTATTAAAAAATCAGATTTTTTCACATCTTTAGATGTTTTTCTTCAGCTCCCAAACACAGTAAGATAATTTATGAAAGAAGAAAACCACTAAAATACTTCAAACAAATCAGAACTTGACCTAAAGTGGAATAGAAGAGTTTAAGAGCTTCTTACTATAGCCACATCCTAGACAAAGACACCTGAACATAGGTATCAGTGAAGG
This sequence comes from Chauna torquata, assembly GCA_013399475.1. Classification (NCBI taxonomy): domain Eukaryota; kingdom Metazoa; phylum Chordata; class Aves; order Anseriformes; family Anhimidae; genus Chauna; species Chauna torquata. Next base: position 9,162 of record VXAL01006236.1, read on the forward strand.
TAATATTCATGTCATTAAAGTCAAGTCAATAAAGCAATTATGTATGAAACTGAGTGTATGTATAGAAATTTTTATAATGCACAGCACAAAAGGTATCCAAATGTTAAAAAAACAAATTCAAGTGGATAGGTTCAGATATAAATGTGCATGCATAAATCAATGACACTTACTCATTAGTAGCACTAATTTTCTTTGCAAACTTCCAGTAAACATTGTTCCAAACTCTGTATATGAAAGTATTTAAAATTGTTGGTACATGAGCAATCAGAAGAGAAAACAGAGAAAATCCTGCATAATTTGATCTGAAATGGAAAACAAAACTTAGATTTCCATTCTGTGAGTGACTGAACTGTTCCTACATAGACTTTCCTGTGGAACAGTGAACAAAGGACAATTTCTGTAGTCTAATTACTTGCCCTTATCAAATAACAGTTGATGCTGTCATTCAGTGCAATAGTATGTATCACCTTTCATGCTAAGAACCATAAATTCATCTACAGGATGGGAATGTAAATAAGGAAAGGATGCACTTGAAGTAAGGGATGTATGGAAATTGTTAACCCAATCCTCATGCTAGATAAGAGCTACATAATCCATAGTGAATGAAATTGTAAAGTTGTGTTATAAGATATTTAACTTGAATAGACTATGGATCAGATAAATGGATGTTCATATATAACTGGGCATGTTAAACATACAGAAAGTATTGATACCTACCTACAAAATATGCTTAACCACACACAAACCATCTTAGGTAAAAGGGAAATAATACTCAAAATTTTGTTCAAAGATTAAGCCAAACAAAATTCTGAATTCCTTAACACTTTGTTCATGTTTTGCTACTTTGGCACACCTCTGCAAATTCCTAGATTTGGTTGGGGTGAGAGGCAAAAAACTGTCATATTATAGAACAGCTTTGGAGTAAGTGGAGTTCTGCTGCCACAGCAGGACATACGCATGTGGCAGAACCTGGGGAAATGCTGTTGAGGCTGCTCAGAAATGCTAGGAATATGTCCAAACACTGTACCAGACTTCTGAAACGTGGTGCTACATGCTATGCCAGTAAAATGTCTAAAATAAAATGTTTAATTGTCTTTCTATGCTTGCTTAATCAAAGATCTGTTGATTGTTTGCATAACAGTATGAAGACAGCCACCTGAAAATTTGGTTGCTTAACCAAGCTAAACCCAACTACAAAACATTCATACCCTGTTCATGACTAGGCAGTCTCAGCTAGTGCAAGCAACTCTTCAAGCTCACTGCTTTACTTTGGCAAATTAAATCCATGCTTAGCTGCTCAGTACTCTGTTCATAGCCAGATTCTAAAAATAATTTCAAAAACAAGACCATTGTTAGATCTACACTTACATGTTGCTGGTTTTTTTTGAAGTAGTTATACCAGTCCAATCCCTACCATGGCCACAGTTCTGTGGGTGTCTTATGTCATGTGCCCTACACAGGAATATAGCATGTGCATACTGGCATATATTCACTCCTATAAACATAATGAGCTAGGTTACACTTCTGTTCGAATTCGAATGTTAAAGCAGGACAAGCTACACCAAGAAAATGTGAGTAGATAGCCTAAATGTAAGAAGTGCTGAAAATGCATTATTTTCATTAACCTTTCTTAAGTTACTTCAATGAAGATATAGCATAGCTTCAATCACTAATTTAACAATGGAGTGTAATAAGGATTTAGTCCATACGTTTAACATGTAAAGATCACAGAATCACAGAATGGCTGAGGCTGAAGGTACTTCCTAATGTCATCGAGTCCAATCCCTGATCAGGTAGGGTCCTCTACAGCAGGTTGCCCAGGATTGTCTCCAACTGGGTTGCAGTATCTCCACGGATCGAGACTCCACATCCTCTGTGGGAAATCTGTTCAATCTCACAGGAAAAAAAAATAGTTTTCCTATGTTCAGATGGAATCTCATGTGTTTCAATTTGTGCATGTTGGCTCATCTCTCCTTTTGCTGGACTTGCTCCAGGACATCCATGTCTCTCCTGCAGTGGGGAGCCCACAGAAGGACACAGCACCCAGCTGTGTCTCACTAGAGCTGAAATGAGGGGAAGAACCATCTCCATCACCCTGCTGGAAACATTCTCAGTGAAGCCCAGGAGGCTGTTGGCATTCTCTGCCACAAGGGTGCATTGACTGATTAAAAATCTAGGGAAAAGCACAACCTTTTTACCCATAGCATTAAATAACTTCTTAAAATAAAAGTTGTCTTTAAATGCATTCTTTAGGCTTCCTGATAAAACCAAAATACCACCAAAAAAAACTGCTCTTCCCCCATGCATTGAAATCAATGAAAATCAGAAGTAGCTCCAATTACTAGGTTTTGTGATGACTTTTGCTGTCAGATTGATACCTGCAGAGATATTGGTATTCAAATTGCTAAGTTTCTGGATGATTTTCTGAAACAAAAATCTTAATGAACTTTGAAATACCACTGTATTCTGAATAATCAAATTATATTCCAACTGTGCAACAAAAATAAGCAGGCCTGTTGACAAATTCTGGACATATATTCAGGACCTCCTGTTAGCAACAAATTAATTTTTCTTATCTATTTTTACAGTTATTACTGAATGAGCAACATAATTAGTAGGAGACTGTCACATCTCAGACTGAATTTTTAGGACTGGCAGAACTCTGCAAAACTGAGCATTAAAATCACAGACAAGGCTGAAAGTAGTATACACTGAATCTCTCATGCTATGGCAGCAGTGACAACTTCTTTACCCTTCTTTACTTACCAACTTTGTTAACCCAAAGCAAATTTCTTTGAGGATGAAACTGTTGTGATATATTCTGTGGATCCAAATAGGCTGCTTGTTACCCCACAGCAAATGTTTAGACTGATACCTTAATGATTGCCTCCAAATATGTTAATATATTTTCTCCTTCAACTGTGCCACAATTTAAAGGAAGTCAACCAACTCAAGAACTGCACTGGCAGTCTATTCAATTGCTGGTGGAAATCACTGAATAATATGCTAAAAGCAATTACCATGATAAAAATTCTGACTTAAACAGATTCTGATAAAAAATAATTAGTGGTTCTACTGTATAATCTCAAGTAAGTACTATTATTTAAAAGAAAACCATTTATCCAAGCAGTCTATTAATAATATCCAGCTAGTACAATAAAATACATTTAAATTTAAATTTCCACATTAAGTTCTGACAATCCATCATATTTATAGTCTGCTGGATGAGCTATCTAACACATGGCTGGAATTTTATCTGAACAACACAGCATAAAAAGTGGATAGAATATAATGAAAACTCTACCCACAGTTGATCTGCTACGTTGTTATTCTTCCAATTTCAAGACACAACACTCGATAGAGATAGGTGAAAATTCAAGCAAGTGCATAAAATGAGACACAGGTGGACCACCTCTTAAAAAAAAAAAATCCCTCCTTTTTTGTTTCACATCTCTCTTTCCTTCATTTACGTAAATCTCACATTTTCCGCTTATATCCAACAATCTTCTGCATGTCAGAGACTCTGCTTACACGCTATAAAATACCCTTCTAGACTCTAGCCATTTGTAGTCAGGCAGCTAGGGATCCCACCCAGTTTTTTCAATAACCATTTTAGGACCTATTCAGCTGGACCCAGTACTAAAGAAAAAACTAAGCAAATGAGAAAGAGAGTTGATTACTATTGATAACTCAGACAGGCAGGACAAAGACATACTATAAGATCTGTGCCTTCAGAGTCCACATTTGACTGGTGATACAATGGAGACAGTACACAAACTGCTTTCTGTTAATATGAATTCATCAGTGTGACTTAACATAATTCATTTAACTTTATTTTTTTACACTTACAAGCTAAATACGGTTGGCTGTTATCAGAAAATAAAATTAGTGCCTTTGAATACTGAAATTTTTGATCAGTATACTTTTTATCCAGAAACCCAGGCAACAAAATACATATGTTTTAAAATGTATTATCCAGACATTTCAATTCTTTCCAATAATTTTTATCATATTAACTGTCTTTACTGAGTGTACAAATATCACTCATTGCTACCCAGATCCATTGTACCCCTTCCGGTGTACATGCACTCCAAAAATTATAGAGGGGAAAAAAAGAAAAAGCACAAGAATGGAATAATCTTGCCTTTTTTCCTGCAAAGATGTCCACAATTTAGTGATAGTTTCACTGATTATAAACACACAATCCTACTAAGCAGGTGGTAATTAAATGTTAGTAGTTTCCCTCTTGTATTACTTTAACTGAAATTTTAATCCATGCTTCTTCAGATGTCAAAGTACAGTTTCAGTGTAATCTCCACTTAGATAAAGAGTCTGCTGATAAACCGTTCAGGTAACAGCTGATATTTTCTGGGCACTGGAACCATAAACTGCTTGGATTAGATCAAGTTTTCAACATCTTGCACTAGTCAAATTTCTAGAGAGGTAGGTATAATCTGGATAACACCGCTAAACAAGGCTTTTTAGGTGACTGAAGGAATGCTAGGCATCTGATACCTTGTTGGCTGCTGGATGAAAACCTCATGTCCCTTTCTCTGACAGTAGCATCCGTGCTTCCTGTAAGGAACTTGTCACTAAAATTTTACTCTGAGTGGCAATAATATCTCAATGTGTTGCCCCCACCTCAAATCTCCCTTTACTGTAAAAGGCTGTAGGATGTTTGTGCTGGACTTAATTCAGGTCTGCTAGATTCTGGTGTCCAGTGTATTATGTAGACAATGATTAATGCCATTAGACAGTACAGATGCTACTTACTGTTATACAGCATGGACTGATTTAATAGCATCAGATAACTTACTTTAATATTGGGGAAGTATCTTCAAGGACTGACAGGTGACTGAACTGTTGAATGCAGTCTTTTATTTAATGTCTTTTTAAATAAATGCAACACTCAGTCTTGTAACTTGTGTCTTATGGAGTGGCTTTTGCAGACACACAAAGTACTGCCTCCAGCAAGCATGGATACAAGCTTTGCAACTACAGAAGTTTTGAGTTTTGAAAACTCTGTTTCAGAAGTCATTCTTTCTCACTTTCACATGACAATACAACAGATGAGATCAGATAAACCACATCAGCTACTTGCCCATCTTGCAGAAAAAGGAGTTGTTGGCAGACTATTGCAGAGACACATCCCACACTTTGTAAGTTTTATCTTCTCGTGATTTTCTAGAGACCAAAGGTGTTAATGACCACACCATATGGTAAATATCTGTGCTGGTGAGCTTCTTTGGGAGAAGTGAATATTGGGTTTAACAGTACAATCTTTTTTTTTTTTTTTGGGGGGGGGGGGGGGGATACTTAAAGTCATCAATGAAAAATCTCATTGAAAATTAAAAGAAGAAAGGTGAATTTTATTCATTCAAGGTAGCAAAATGAAATGAATGTGTCTGAATCAGTGAGGAAAATGTCTTCATGCTTACGCAGAAGGCAGTACAGTTTATAAAGTCATATAATATATTAACTTCTGGTTTGCTCTAGCGGAATTGTTCCTTGCCTTCAGCTCCTGAATTTACTACAGCTGCCAAACACTTTCAAACTTCTCAGTCTCAGTCCCAACACAGAAGAAATTCCACAGTGCTGGCAGATCAGATTTCACATCAATATTTTGTTGGGGTGCTTGCCAAGGTCTTATAAAAAACGTAATTACAGGCAAGACTATTGCAAGTTGATGCTACTTTACACTCCCCTTTTGTCTAGGCAACTAATATGGCAAAAGTATTATGAGATATGAAATCTGCCAAGCTTCAATCTTATTTTCTTTTCAGTTCAATTGGTGAATTGGAGAAGGCTCCAGCTGAGGTTGAGGCTACTGACACCCAACTGCTTTAGCACAAAGCCATCCGATTTAGTACTATTAATTTCATAATCTATACAGATAATGAACTAAAATGTCCTGTGAAGGAAGCTTTTTTTTTTTTTTTTTTGTCGCCAGCTTCTTAACTAGGACAGCTACAGAGGCTCTGCAGTTAATCCGAGTATCATAGAATCATAGAATGGTTTGGGTTAGAAGGGACCCTTAAGGATCACCTAGTTTCAACCCCCCTGCCATGGGTAGGGACGCCTTCCACCAGATCAGGCTGCCCAAAGCCTCATCCAGCCTGGCCTTGAACAATCCCATGGATGGGGCATCCATAACTTCTCTGGGCAACCTGTTCCCATGCCTCACCACCCTCACAGCAAAGAATTTCCTCCTTATATCTTATCTAAACCTACTCTCTTTTAGTTTAAAGTCATTAAAAAGCCATTTAAAGCCATCTTACCTTTGCATTTTCTTCTTCCTCCACCTATATTTATTGCAAGGACCTATAGCGATCAATTCAAAATTTGTTTGTAATAACACAGCAAATCTATTACCCTAGAAAGCTGTAATTGATCATGAACAATTTCATAGAATCACAGGATGGTTGAGGTTGGAAGTGACCTCTGGAGGTCATCTGATCCACCACCCCTGCTCAAGCAAGTCCACTTATATCCAGTTGCCCAGGACCCTGATCAGGTGGTTTCTGAATATCTCCAAAGAGGGAGACTCCACAACCCACAGACTCTGGGCAACCTGTGCTCAGTCACCCTCATAATAAGAAAGTGTTTCCTGATGTTCAGGAGGACCTCCTTCCCATTACCTCTTGTCCAGTCACTGGCACCACTGGAAAGAGCCTGGCACAATCCTCTTTGCACCATACCCTTTGCACCATCCCTTCAGGTATTTATATACATTGAGAAGATCCCCCCCAAGCCTTCTCTTTGCCATACTGAACAGTTCCAGCTCTCTGAGCCTTTCTTCATAGGAGAGATATCTTCTGCTTCTCATATGTTATATGTTCAGTATTATGCACACAAAAATGTACTTTAGCACTTGACATATTTTGGTAGCTGGAGTAAACTGTCTTTCACTACAAGATACATAGATACAACCTAATACTCTTATTACAGACCTTTAAAGCCCCTGTTAAAAGCTGTAATGTAAAAAACCAGCCACTACTATGATTTAACTATGGTTTTTCTCTTGCTATTACTCTGGTAAAATTATTTCAGGTGCAACTATGTACAAAGGTCCAATTCTAACAGCTGAAGGTGTATGGGAGGTGAACTGTGAACTACGATGGAGAGAAATAAAAAATGAAAGCAGGTCCCATGGTTACTTCAAGGCTACTTGATAGTTTTATATTTATTTTATTCTAAGGTAAAAGAAAAAACAAGTTTCTTCTACCCACAAGGTACTATAAAGAATTTTCATCAGTGTCTCTGGACGTAAAGTGCTTATTCAGAGACAGTTGATTTCTACATAGAATAGAATAGAATAGAATAGAATAGTTCCAGTTTGAAGGGACCTTCAAAAGATCATTGAGTCTGTCAGACTACTTTCGGGATGACCCGAAGTTAAAACACGTCATTAAGATCATTATCCAAACTCCTCTTAAACATGGACAGACATGGAGCATCAACTACTGCTCTAGGAAGCCTGTTCCAGTGTCTAACTACCCTCTTTGTAACGAGGTTTTTGCTAATGTCTACTCTTAACCACCTCCGATGCACCTTTAAGCCATTCTCATGTGTCCTGTCACTAGATGCCAGGGAGAAAAGATCAGCATCATCCTCTCCATTTCCCATATTCAGGAAGACACAGAGGGCAATGAGGTTGCCCCTCAACCTCCTTCTCTCCAAGCTTAACAAACCCAGCATCTTCAGCCACTCCTCATAGGACATGCTTTCAGCCCTTTTATCAGCTTTATTGCCCTCCTTTGGATGCATTCAAGTATTTTAACAGCCTTTTTATATTGTGGAGCCCAGAACTGCACACAATATTCCAGGTGGCCACAACAATGCTAAGTACAGTGTGATAATCACCTCTATAGACTGGCTGGCTGTGCTGTGTTTAATACACTCCAGAATACGGTTTGCCCTCTCAGCTGCCAGTGCATACTGCTGACTTGTGCTGAGCCTACTGTTGACCAGCACCCTTTCTGCAGGGCTACTCTCCAGCCACTCATGTCCTAGTCTGTACCTATGTCCAGCATTACTTCATCTCAGGTACAGAACCTGGCATTTGTTCTTGTTAAATCTCATGCTGTTGCTGTTGGCCCAATGCTTTGACCTATGTACATCCCTCTGCAAAGCCTCTCATTCCTCAAGAGAGTCAACAGCACCTTCCAGTTTAGTATTACCAGCAAATTCACTAAAGATGTGTTCAACTCCTGCATCCAGATCATTGATAAAAATATTGCCCATAACTGGCACCAAGACTGAGCCTTGGGGAACACTTCTAGTAACTGGCCACCAGCCTGATGTAGTCCCATTCACTACAGCCCTTTGAGCTCTACCATTCAGCCAGTTCTTCACCCAGTGTACCGTGTAACTGTTCATCTCACAGCTGGACAATTTCTCCAGGAGGATACTGTCAGGGACAGAGACACATGACCCCCTGCTTATGGTCCTCCAACTTGCAGGATTACACAACCCAAGGCCCAAGGTTTATCATTCACATTAAAGACTGAGGCAAAAAAAGGCATTAAATGCCTCTGCTTTTTCATCATCCCTAGTTGTCAAGTGACCAGCTTCTTCCAGTAACAGTCCAGTATTTTTCTTAAACCTCCCCTTGCCATGAACATACTTGAAAAAAAAAAAAAAACCTTTTTTTGTTTTCTGAAACATCACTGGCCATTTTTAACTCTAGTTGAGCTTTGGCCTTTTGTGTTGCCTTCCTGCAAATGTGAACTGCAGCTCTGTAATCTTCCTGTGTGGTCTGACCTTGCTTAGAGTGATCATATGCTTTCTTTTTCTGCTTGAGTTCCACTAGGACTCCCTGTTCAACCAAGCTGGTCTTCATCCCCATGACAAAGGGGACAACTGGGCACATTTCTTGTAAATAATGACAGAACTGCATGGCTCTCTCCACGTGTACTGACTTTTAGCTTGTTAAAGTGGCATTGCCATTTGCCAAAGGCTTTTCAAGGAGCGTAGGAATATTACAGCCCTTTGATACTGTGTCTCCTGACTTCCATCCCAGTATTTCTAGAAGTGCAAAGAGGCCTTGCCCCTTCATGCTTAAATTGAAAAGGAAATATTCTGGCTCTATAGAAGATAGTGTTGCCATATATATATTTTTGAAATCTGTAGGAAAACATGTAAAGGAAATATTTACTAAATTTTCTAGTGAATTTGGATAAAAAATTGCTCTACCATAGGCAATGGCACCCTATCTCCCCATGAACGGAGGCATCTCTCATTACCTGCAATTGGTATTATAAGCACATATTAAGGAGGGAAGAGGCCTCTGTAGTACTACATTTTCCTTTAATACTGCTGAGTTGTCTCCCTGTTTGGCTGAGAGAACTGGCTATATGACATTGGTTGACAGTTGCATTACAGTTAAAGTGTTACCAATTGTTTTATCTATGTTAGAACTCATCTGTGTTGAAGTTAAAAATACATGTACAACTTGTCTTGTGTCATCTAAAGCTGATGGTAGCCATGCTTTCATTAGAAGATTTTTAAGTGTTTTTTTACATTCAATATCCAATGCAGTAGAAGTAATCACATTGCCAAATGATTGCTAAGTTTGCTTTACGTTTTGCAGTACTTCTTAAGTAAAAGAAAGAAATTATGTAACTCTATATACACAGAAAACGAACAAAAAGCAGATATGAATTATAGAGCTATAATACAATTTCAGGATTCTGTTGACTCCATAACGCACAAGAATCATGTTCTAACAGTTTATACAGGCTCCAAGACCTTGACATGAAATTGCTGACTCATAGCTTAAGAGCCATTGTACCCAGAGCATGAAATGTATGGTCCAGGAGTTACTACGCTCAACTTAAGCTACAACTCTCTTGCTGTTGCATCGCCCTCAATTCTATAACTTTTCCAAAAATTCAATTTGTAAGAAGTATGTTTACACCTCACCTATTACTATATGAGTTTGGGTAATGCCCAAATGCTTCTCAAGTATTTTCCTTTCCAGCAGCAAAAGTGTGTCAAACTGATACTGAGGGCTGAAAAGGATACTTTTTCAGTTTCACAATTACAAAGCCCTGTTGAGTTCCAGAAGTCAAATTATTTAACTATGCAATAAACTTAGCAACAGGGAGTAGAACCTGGTTTATAGCGTGAGCATGACCAGAAACTGCATTTATTGAGCAGATCTTCTACCTAACATTGCAGCTACTCAGACAACCCTGGGTTGTTGCTGTCAGTTGTGAATGAACACTCCATTCTGAATTTCTGTTGTAGCCACGTGGACAAAAGTGTTAACAAGGACCATACTGGAGGACCTAAGAAGGACTATACCAAGACCATTCTTTTAATCAAGGCCTGTTGAATAATGCCTTTTCCCTCTCCTCTCCTCTCCTCTCCTCTCCTCTCCTCTCCTCTTCTTGTTTCATTCATGGCAGCATCCCACAGCCTATTTTAGGTACCAATCATCACAGGTACAGGAAAGGAGAATCCTAAGAATGAACTAAATGCTACTCTGGTTTACACCCACATAAATTCAGAGTAACTTCACTG
>VXAL01006236.1:19726-44352 GCA_013399475.1 Chauna torquata
TCCTCTCCTCTCCTCATCCTTAATCTACTTCTGTGCTCTTCATGACAATTCAAGTCCCCACTATTCAGATTTAAATTCTCAAAGGATTTCTTCATAATATGTGCAATCTCTTTTTTTCCTCATCTTTCATAAATAATAATGGGGCAGCAGTGAGGAGGAACTGTATGAAGAGCTAAATTTGCTTCCACTTCCCCTTTTCTTTTATGCTATTATTACTTTCTCCAGCGGTAGAAAATGATAGGAATCCCACAGTTCCTTCTAATCAACAGTTCTTCCTTCAGGGCTTACTTCAGACTGGCAGTGTGACACCACATATTCAGCACACTAGTTCTTTATGGTGGCATTTGCTTGACAGAGAAGAAAATCATAATGCTTAATAAAAGGTAAACAAACAAACAAACAAACAAACAAAAAAACCCCACAAGATCATATTTTGCTTACAAAGTGACAGGGAGCTCCATTTTGTAGTGAAGTTTGTAATTTGGAATGTGGAGAAGGGAAAGAATTGAAAGAATTTGGAAGAGAAATGTATCTCTTTTATCAAGGAAACTGCAGTTATAGAATAGAATCATAGAATATCCTGAGTTGAAAGGGACCAACAAGGATCATCGAGTACAACTCCTGGCTCCACACAGGACCACCCAAAAATCAGACCCTATGTCTGAGAGCGTTGTCCAAATGCTTCTTGAACTCCAGCAGGCTCAGTGCTGTGACCACTGCCCTTGGGAGCCTGTTCCAGTGCCCGACCACCCTCTTGGTAAAGAACCTTTTCCTAACACCCAGCCTGACCCTCCCCTGTCACAGCTCCATGCCGTTTCCTCAGGTCCTGTCGCTGTCACCAGAGAGAAGAGATCAGCACCTGCCCCTCCGCTCCCCTCGTGAGGAATCTGCAGGCTGCCATGAGGCCTTCCCTCAGCCTCCTCTTCTCTGGGCTGGACAAAACAAGAGACCTCAGCTGCTCCTCATATGTCTTCCCCTCTAGACCCTTCACCACCTTCGTAGCCCTCCTTTGGACATTCTCTGATAGTTTTATGTCCTTACACTGTGGTGCACAAAACTGTACACAGTGCTCAAGATGAGTCTTTATCTGTACAGTGGAGCACACCTACTGATAATCATTCAGATTTCAGATGAAAAGATGGAAATAATTAATTAAAATGGCAGAAATAAACTGTTTTGCAATGCTTTCTTTTTAAATTACTTTGTATTCAGTGCTACTTCGCTACTCAAAAATTTATTGGAAGTTCTCAGGGCCTGCTCAGTCATCCAGAACAGCTGAGGAGCTGTTGGAAAGCAAGTCTTTCCCCTGAGTGTATGCTCTACAAGATGAGGAAACACTGAACAGACGAAGTGTGGAAAGGAAACTATTTTGATGATGGCAATTATTAATGATGCCTTTGACTGTGTCAGGCATTCAAATACAACTACGATGGGCAATAAGTGGCTTAGAACAGCAGAAGTGTGAGGGGAGAACATTGGGCTGCTCTTGGGATCAGTCAGGAAGGGTTCATGGGTTAGAAATTAAGAGCAATCGGAAAAGAAGAGAAAACAAAACTTAGGAGGCTTAGGAAAAGAGACTTTCTTCAAAGATACGACAATGTTTTCAAAAGAGCAGGGCCAGATCGTATTTCCCTTCTAACTTTTCATAATAACTCTCATCCCTATATTTACTCCATCCCTACAGGGGCAAGAATTTCCCATTCTCTCTTCTCTGTCTTGCTCTCAGTATTACAGCCTGCCCTTTCCTCAGTTTCTCAAGGGACCATAAAATACAAAATAAGGGAAAGAAGGGGAGGAGAATCAAGAGCTTGGAAAAGGATACCAGATTCAAGCTGTTTGTCTTACCCTATAACCTACAGTATAAGAGAAAAATATAGGAAAGGAAAAACTGAGTTAAGACATCCTGGATTTCCTCCTTCACTGATGTTGTGGAACATTTCTAGCACCTTATACAGTACGCTTGGGTTGAACCTGGCTATTAAAATATGGGGTTAGGAAATTTAATGTTGCTATGAAATTTAACGGTAAAACAAGTCCCATGAATAAAATGCACAGCCTATACCATTGTGAATAAGCATAAAACTAAACACGTACTCCATTCATCTCACCTCTTCTGTGATAGTAGGGGGTACATTAGCAAAAAGTGTCTCACAGCATGAGCAAGCAATTACTTCTCACACAGTAAATGCCCTCACACTGCAAACATAACATAGCGCTCTAGCTGGAGATTAGTGCTTTAGTCCTAGAGCTAACAAAGAAAAGAGTTTTTGTTAAAAAAAAAAAAAAAAAAAAAGATGTCACGTTAATTAGTAGTTGTTCCTTTTAATCATTAACTCCACAGTAACTCCTAGGTGCTACTTTGCTACAGATGACTTAGCTAGAATAAATCCTATCATATCTTCTCGATTTCTAAACTGATACAACTATCAGTTCAATCATATAAAACATCTAGCTAGCTCAGTGCAAACCCACTGTTTTGAGCCATAAAGCTCTAGCACTTTGCCTTGGTTAGGCTTCTGTCTTATAAGTAAATTAGCATAGTAATCCAGATAAATGGTGATTTATGCTGAACTGCACTTTATAAGGCTCTTTGTAACAGCTTACTCCAAAATCAAATTCCTAAATAACAGAAATGCACAGGGATGCTACTAGAGTTCTTTGCACACATTATCAGATCTCTTAATTCTTACCCTGCTTGAGATTTAAAACCATATTGATACTATTTTCAGTCTATTTATAAGAAATTCAACGTTGACTTCTTCATGGAAGGCATGTACCACAGAATTATATTTTATTATAATTCACTTAGTTGTTACTTGATTCCCCAGTATTCAAATGCTATTTATAGTATTCTGTGGTTAATTTTCAAGACCATCTTTGAGGCTGTTAATTTCTGAAAAAATTACTCTAAGACTTTGAGCTTCTTAGTTAATATAACAAAGAGCAGACTAAAAAGTGTATGAAAATTAAGCTGTGGAAGACTATTGGTAAATAATTACATAGCAAACTTTGAAGAAAATAAAAAAAAAATCATAAATCTTGGTTAATGAAGAAAATTACATGGACAGGATGAGTATCCTTTTCATATTCGATATATTGATAATTAGAAAAGAGCAGATCATTATTTCTGACCCTAATCAAAAAGAATTGCATTTTTCAAATTCTTGACAACACCAGCTTTCATCTTCCAGAATAGGAATCTTTTCTCCATCAACTAACCTGAAGCACAGAGGATTTCTTTTTATTGTGTCAGGTGTAGACCACTTGTAGGAGTAATATGGGTGTGTGCTTAAAGCACAGGACTGAGAATCCTGACATCGGGGTTCAGTTTCCTCTTCCTGTCTGTGCAGCCTTTGGTAAATCACTTATTCCACTAATCCACTTTGTCTCAGTATTCACCTCTACGTAATGTTTACAGTAGTGCGGCACTCTGAACAGGTCACTGCAAAGCATCAAATTCTTTGTCAGTGAACACCACAGAAATTTCAATGAAAGAAACTCACAAAGCATTTGACCAAGCCTGCTACACCAAGAACATGCAGAGACAGGTATAAAAACCAGAAGCACTCTATCTCATTGAACATTACAATTATTTGAATCAAAACATTTAAAAGAACTTCATACTGAAGTTAACACCTGAAACCTGGTCACACACAGACCAATTGCAGCTTAGTCTGACTTACGGTTTGCATTTTTCAAAGGAGAACAAAGGCATAGAGAGTATGAATGAACTTAGAGCCAAAATTCAGGAGCTTCAAATGGAAAAACCAAATGCCTCATACAACCTTATTTAGTAGAGACATGAAAGGCATTAGGAAATGTAGGGCTTTTTTATGATAGAAGGCCTCATAGAGAGCAGCTGCAAGAGACAGATGGCTCTGCATGCATGATAATAAATGAAAAAAGACTGTAAAACCAAACTGGAATAATTTTGTTTCTTTGTTTTTCTGTTGTTGATGATAGTTTTTGGTTGGTAGTTTTTGTTTTTGCTTTTTGAGGTGTATTTATTTATTTACTTTATGATCATGGTATATTTGCAGCAATGTTGGGTGATGTCACTACTCAGTGATAAACTTCTCAGTGATCAGCATGGTGTGCTATATGCAGAATGCTGTGCAGAACTTTATTAAGATTATTTTTTAAAGTTGCTTTCTTTATTTCCTGTTTAGCCATTCAGACATTATCAGGTAGTAAATATTTTTAAATGAAAAGATACAAGCGCTCACAGCCTTACATAACAACAGATAGCATGCAGCTCTTGAAATAACTGTACTTTCACTAAATAAAATTAATATTTTAAGTAGAATTTTGCATACTTAAAAAACAGTAATTACTATGTTTTAAAAATTTGAAATATCTCTATTGGTTTCTGTATTTCAAACAGTTCAGCAGGAACTGAGAATAGGTAGAGTTTTCTAACTCACTGGGAGAAAATCTATCTCCAGTGCATGAATACACATGCTTTATGGGTTTCTGAAGTGCAGAATATACCACAAACTCTAAATACAATTACGTAATTGCTCTTCTTGTGCAGCACGTCACATTACATAAGACAGAAGAAATGGTTCGTTTAATTAATCTCTTTCTTTAGTAATTGAAAACAAATTACTCCAAAATTTATCTGCTTAATTAAAGCAATTTGGGCTTTTCAATATCCTTCTACTATTTAAAAACAAATGGTTCTTTTTCTGCCTTTATGGGACCAGTTCTCTAGAATAATGTTCAGGGTCTTGTAGTCTCAGGACTGCAGCATTCATGAGCTTTCTTGTTGTTGTGGTTGTTGTTGTTTTGTTTTGTAAGTCTGTTTAAGGTTTTCCAAAGAATGACAACTTTCAGTAGGATAAAATTCCATTTTTTCTTCCTGCTTGACAGATAATATCTGGTTTACTTACAGTGAAATGAGGAAAAACAGCCCCTACGCACATCAGTAAAATTGAGGATTGTGCTTCAGTACAAAATAAAGTTATATTTAGTTAGTTAATTATTCAGTAAATACAAAATTATGGAGTATAAAATAAAAGGTCAGAGACTAAATGGTTTGAGAAATTACACTCTTTCCAATCAACAAATACAGTTCCATATTTTTATGCAGTGCCAGCAAGGGCAAACCTTCTCCTATCAGTAGAGTCTTTGGCTGACCAATTTATTCATACTGAACATAGAAAGTGCACTGATGTGTTTCTAAAATATTTAACAAGTTTTCTGGACCAGACAGAGATACAACACAGAGACATTCATTTATTCTCTATAGTTAGAGCAATTTAACATATTCCTTTCTATTCCAAACACGGTAGTTCCTGCCTGAATGTAAAATACTTTTGTGTAATATCGAAAAATTGTTATTCCTTCTTGTTATAATACATTTAAATGGAAAAAAGTTATAATTTTACTGTGATGCTATACTGGTAGACTAAAATCCTTTCCTACTAGGCCAGGGCTAAAAGAGATCCACAATGCTTGAGAGACATAAGTATAGTTCTTCAAACACAGGTCTTAGAACTGGTAACATTTACAGTCTTTGTAAACTCCATATAAGAAGTCACATTGTTCTAAAACCAAACCAAAGCAACAACAACAACAACAGATACAAAAACAAATAGCTGACTGCACAAGAAATTTAAAAACTATTTAGGAAAGTAGAAAACATTAAAATGAATTGGTATTTTTCTTAGGTCTCAGTAAATCCATCTGATGATAGAATGACTCCATTTGAAAATCTTCCTCCAATTTTTTCTAAGTTTCCTGTGGGTTTTGTACAGACCACTTACAGAAACATTCCTGCTGACAGAAATTATCTGCAAAGAACTGGAAATACCTTTTAATCTTTCTCCACTATTTTAAAAATAGTGCAGTCAGTGAACATCTAGCCTCCAGTTTTACGATAGCTTTTCCAGAGTTTCTCAAGATTAATGTAAGGGAAAAAAATAGGAATGCTGATGAAAAGCTAAAATGTCCTTTTTTTCTATATCAAACTAATCATTTAGCTTCTCCTTATATTGGACAAAATCTGACCCTGATTTCACATCACTTTATTTCCGTTTTACTTCCACCAGGTCTCACCGAACAACTCACATCACAAAAGAGCAAAATCACAGTTGGGCCTTATGTCAGTACAGTGCTGCTTACTTCAGAACACACATTTTGAGTAAGAGATGCATATTATTCTTTGTTCAATATAAGGACAAACTCACCCACATAATCTAAATCAAATTTTATTTTCTATTATTACTAATAATTAGCTTCAGGACTTAAATATTCTAAGTATTCCATGATAGTATTTAACAGAAAAGAAAAATGCCCTGTTGGAGGGAAGCAAGATTCTCAGGTTTTAGGTTTTATGATACGGACCTCACTGGCTTGCCCGTTTTGGAAATGAACTCCTCAAACAGGACTGAAAAAGAAATCCTGACAAGCAACTCAGAAAACTGACAAACTTAACTGAAATTCATCTCCTTAAGCACAGACACTTAATCCCTTGATGCTTTTTAAAAATAAATGCTTTATGGGAATGGTGCCACAGTTCTCCTTTTACCTTTGGATTAAAATTGCTCCATGATCCTAGATGAACTGCTGTCCCCTCTACCTCCTTCTTTCGTGTTTCCCCCTACATTTCTCACTCTCGCAACTCCTATTTCTCAGCAGGCAAGTATCACTAACCATAGTGTTTAAAAAAAGGAGAAAAAGACACAGCAGGAAGGGCAAATTATATTTCATTGGAAGATCAGTGTGTATTCATTTAAAGGAAACTGGCAAAGCCAAGAGTTTTGTATGAGTATCATCAAATTCAGTACAAAGGAAGGGATGAAAATAACCTGTCTGTACTCAGTGTCTTCTGCCTTGAAACGAAAACTTGCAGTGGAGTCATGAGATGAGAAGGTTGTCTGAGGTCAGGTATGATTACCTCTGCTGCACAAAGACCTTGTTGGTATTAGCATCACCATACTGGACAGAAGGAGTAGGTCAGAAACCACCCATGTGTATGAAAAAAACAAGCCACTGGAAAGACAGGCACTAAGCATATAGCACCGCAAACCCTGCAACATGGGAGCTCATTGTTTCCTCTGAAACTATCCAGCACTGTAGATTCTAAAGTCATTAGAGATAAAAACTGAAGTGTTCCTCAGAGGAACACTCCAGCCTCCCTCTGTGCTATACTGCTACTGTATCCACGAGGATGCACTGAAACACAACAGAAGTAGAAAGTATCGCCACTCTGAACAGGGGTAATATTTCACTGTTTGTAATATTCGTTCAGATGGCAGGCAACAGAGGTTCAAATTCCTTTGACTTTCCCAGTTATAAAAGAAGAAATTGGGCTTTCCTTGGCTCTTTTAAAGAAGGCCATAGGCACTTGCCTTTAGGACTGGGATGTGGAGGCAGGATTGAGGGCAGATCCTTTTGCCATTGTATGAGGTTACTATCAGGTATTCCAAACATGTTAAAGTTAGGCCTTTAGCCTAGGCTACAGCTGTCCCCTTGGCAGGTGATCTAGGAAAGAACTGAGTCATTGTGCAATGCACAAAAAGGTACTTGAATGCTTCATATCTCAGAAAGCATGCATGAGGAAACTAGCAAAGATTTCAGTATTTTTTAGTAAGAAAGCAAGAAAGTAAGGATTTGATAGGAAAAAGGAATATCAAGCATCTTTCCAATATTCATTTCTTTTTGTTATAACAGCAGGATGAGTTTTGCTTTAGATCTCAAATGAATATCAACACACAAAAAATTAGTTGAAAAAAGTTAGAAAAGATTCTAAAAAGAAAGGGGCACTCTGGGTACCACCATTACAAAAGTGTATTGGATTCTACTACTAAAATCATTCTGAATAAGAATTTAAATGTGCATTTACTATTTCTCTATAAGCACACTTTCACACTTGTTTGTTTGAAGTTCAAAAGTCCCATTCCAGAAAAAGATCAAGATGAATTATATATAAAATCTGGTTCTTTGTCACAAAAGTTCCATTTGAACTAGGAATTTGCCTATTCCTCTAAATTTTTGCTTTTATAGAAAAAAATGTCTTCCTTATTTTTCACTCTGGGGTTAGACGTGGAGGTCAGTTCTGTTAGTTCTCATTCTCCTGTCACTTTCATTGTCACAGCACCATGCAGATACCTTGAAATTGCAGAAACATAGCTCACTACAGATATATGCTCTGCTCTGTACCAGGTATTGTAATGGTGTAAGCAAACAGCTCTGCACATCTAATCTGGTACATGCAGACTCTGCCAGTATGACAGATCCCAGAAATGCTGTTAGAGATTTTGGTTTGTAAAAATCACTTAGCATTTTACTGCATACTCGATGATGATTTCTATGCCTTAGTAACACCTAATGTTGTGTATACAGACACATAAGATACATTACTGCAGAATTAAATTACTGAAGGCTTTCATCTTTCCTGTTGCAATATATATGTCCAACTTAAAGGCCCTTTTTATTACATTTGACAATTTTTCAGTATATTGGGTGGAATATGTCAGCATTTTCACAAAATCATAGAACCACAGCATGGCTGAGACTGGCCACCTCTGCAGATCTCCCAGACCCACTCTGCTCAGAGTAGGGTCAGCTGCAGCAGGCTACTCAGAACCACGACCAGGCTGGCTTGAATATCACCAAAACAGAGACTCCACAACCTCTTTGGACAACCTATGCCAGTGTTTGACCACCCTCTCAGTAAAAAAAATAAAAATAAAAAATAAAAAATTCTTATGTTTACACAGAATTTTTTGATTTGTGTCCATTGCCCACTGTAATGTTTGTCACTAGGCACCATTGAAAGGAGTCTGGATCCGTCTTCTTTTCACCCCCATACTCCCATGTGATATTAATACACACTGATAAGGTACCTCTGAGACTTCTCTTCTTGAGGCTAAAAGCTCTGCCTAATGCTGCTCAGGAAGTGGTTGGCATTCTTTGCCACAAGGACACTTTGCTAGCTCATGGTCAACCTGGCATCCAGCAGGATCCCCAGGGCATTTTCTGGCAAGCTGCTTTCCAACCAGTCAGTCTCCAGCATGCGCTGGTGCATGGGGTTTTTCCTCCTCAGGGGAAGGACTTGACCTTTCCTTTTGTTGAACTTCATGAAGTCCCTATAGGCCCATTTCTCCAGTCTGTTCAGCTCCCTCTGGATAGCAGCATGCCCATCTGGTGCATCAACCACTCCTCCCAGTTTTGTATCATCTGCAGTCTTGCTGACAGTGCACTCTGGCCCATCAGGCAGGTCATTCATGAGGATATTAAGTACTGTTGGCTGTAGTATCCAGCCACAAGGAACTGCGTTGCAGACTGGCCTCCAGCTGGACATTGTGGTGCTGATCACAACCTTCTGAGCTTGGCAGCTCAACCAGTTTTCAGGCCAGGTGGCCTCACTGACTGTTTATCTAGCCCTTACTTCATAAGTTTGTCAATGTGTGGAAATCCCTACTAAAGTTGACGTAAAGAACATCCACTGATCTCCTCTCACCCACTGGGCTGGTTGTCTCATCCTAGAAGGCTGTAATTTGGTCAGGCATGATTTGCCCTATGTAAATATACGTTGCCTACTCCCAGTCACCTTCTTGTCTTTCACGCATTTCGAAATGATTTCCAGGTTTATTTGCTCCATCACCTTCCCAGGGATTGACATAAGGCTGATCAGACTTTAGTTTTCCAGATATTCCTTCTTACACTACTTCAAGATAGGTCTGATGTTTTCTTTCTTCTTTTCCTCAGAAAGTCTCACTCAGTCACTACAACTTATCAAAGATAATGGAAAGTGGCCTCACAATGGTGAGCACTTGTGGATGCATCCCATCATGCCTCATGGACCTGGGGATGTCCACTTTGCTTAAAAATTCCCTAATCTGATTCTCTTCCAATAAATGTAAACCTTCCTTGCTCTGGACTTTCACAGTTGTATCAGGGGCTGGGTGTTTCTGGAAGCGAGTGTTACTAGTAAAGACTGAGGTGAAGTAGACGTTGAGTGCCTTGCCCTTCTCTGTGTCTTTTGCCACCCAGGCCCCTGCCCCATTCAGCACCAAGCATACTTTTCATAGCCTTCCTTTTACAGCTGATGTACTTGTAGAAACCTTCCTTACTGCCCTTCACCTCTCTTGCTAGGTCGAGCTCCATGTGGGATTTTGGCTTTCCTAATCCCATTCTTGCATTCCCTGATGTTATCTGCATATTCCTCTAGGGTCAACTCTCCTGGCTTGTTGTATTTGCTTTCTGTTTTATTAGGAACACATTAGTGCAAACAAACCACATCACAGCTAGCGTGTATCACAAAAGTTATGCTCATGCCTAATTTCTCTATGGAAACACATTCAGGTTCACACCAAGTAGGTTCTATGCTGTGGTTGTTCCTGCCTTGTTTGCTGTGCAGTTAGGAAAATGTTCTAGTATTCTTCATACAGCTAACTAAAACTCACTGTATTATTTCATATTCAGAAATATAATTTTAGTTATTTGTTGATGATTTTAAAACAGTTTAGAGAACATCTGCATTTTTATGGACTTTCATATTAGCACTTATTTTCTCATGCAAGACTTCTATATTCAGGAGGAGATTTGGTTCAGGAAAGGGCATATTTTTTATTCACATTTATCAAAGCATTTGAACAATTATTTTGATGATAACTTCTTAAACATTTAATTGAATCACTTTGATAAAATTCTGGGAAATCACAGCTGTAGCTTTTAATAACTCTGCTAAATTCCTTGATTTACAAAGCTCATAAGTAGCATCCAGAAGAGATAGAAGTCTAAGCAACAAAGCATACTCTGCAATATCTCTGCCACTTGCGAAAGAGTTTCCCAAGTCAGAAGACAGGGATGTAAAACAAAGCATGTGAAAATAGGATGAGGTAAATATATAGTTGGGGTGTATAAAAATAAGAAAAAAGAGGAAATTATCTCTCAGTGGAGTTTCCCAGTTTGGTTTGTGGTAACAATTAGGCTTATTTCAAGTTCTGGGAAAGGGTTAGAGGGCTTGGGTTTTGAAAGAAGCCAAACCAAATTTTGAGAGCCTCGTCTATATCCTTATTCACAGATATTGTGTTTTTACAACTTATTACTTCCTGAAGCTGATTGTTGTAAACTGAAATATGTTTGTATGTGGGTATATCTAACTGAAGATGAAAATTGCACTCCCATTGTTTAGTAATTCTATACACTGAAATATAATGTTTTAACACTCCCCAAAATTTTTATCAGCAAGTCACAACTCGTAATTTTGAAACTGGCTACTATTTTTATTAATGCCAATCTACTCGCAGTTCTATTTCTCATGCCCTATTCCATCACATGGTAATTGCCTTTACCTACATGCATTAGAGTAGAATGTATAGCACAGCACTGGGAAAACAGCCAGCACTTCTCCCCACAGCATGCTATGACATTATTTAGCTTGTTTCATTTGACTCCCATTTCCTTCACACAATGGGCAACTCAATGATTCTGTTTTATGTACACTTTCCCAATAAATCAAAAGTTGTACAGTCCTCCTAAGCTTACTGTCCTAAGTATGAAAACGTAGCTCTCAGAAGAACGCAAGCAAGCTGTCAGAATTTCCTGTTTCCTGAGTGTCTCATTGCTTTACATCAAGCCAAGGAAGATTTCCAGAGGAAAGACTGTGTGCAGAGCAGTGCATAAGGATAACACATCCTCAGGCATTAATACAGTCAATGAACACTACCAGTTATTCACTCTGATAGTTGCAGAAATCCTGTTTTAGGGAAGAGCATGCTGCCTGTCTTTCTCTCTCTTTTTGTTTCTAGCCAGGCCACTCTGTCGAATGAAGCAAAAGAGAATTCCCAATAGTGCAGAGAAATGAATGGAGGTATTGTTCTCACAGAGGCCTGAATACCTCTGAAATACATCAGAGAATTAGCTTGTCATTTTTTTCTGCTTCCTCCTTAAAGTGTTTTGAAATGACTAATACATTACCAAGAAGCGGCTTCTTGCATCTCATGCAGACTAATTCCCCAGGGCTCCCATTATGTCGGCAGTCTAAAATGATCAGTTAACAGGACGTGTTAGCAGCAGTGAGGGGGTGAGCACAGCACCGAGAGAAGGAAAAGCAGTGTTTCTGTGGCTTGCCTCCGTGGCTTGCCTCCCTCCTCTTTTAGTACCATGTCAAACAAAATTATGCTCCTGTCATCTGCACCTATGAGACAGGATTTTAGTTATGATATCTTGCCTGGCATGTGGCTGCTGTTGACAGGTCCCTGTGACCCTGTTCCAAGCAGTCTGACTCTGCAGATGACAGGACCCTAGCCTGGATGCAAGAATTAATGTTCCTCAGCAGAAAAGCCTCTGCTAAAGGAAGAGGATACAATGCTAGGGAAAGGTGGGTCACCTAGTAGCCCTGTTAGCTCTCGGTAAACAGTTGCGAGGGACTTGACTTTGCATGTTGTGTGTGAACTGCCTAGAAAATGGCGGCTGCCTTTGGACTAGGACATACCTTGAGGCATCAGGGTAAATAGCTTTGTACTACCCACATCGCAAGTAAGTTGTTCTGTGAAACACGCCAGTAAATAAGACGCCAGGCAGCTGAAAGGTTTTCCCAAGAGCATAAGGAGGTCATACTGGTAAAGTTGCAAACACAAGTTACATTGCTCAGGCAGGGTGGAAGAAGGATCGTACATTAATAGAGAGATATATCAGTGGAGATTTATCAATGATCTGGATGAGGGGATCGGGTGCACCCTCAGTAAGTTTGCAGATGACACCAAATTGGGTGGTAATGTTGATCTGCTCAAGGGTAGGAAGGCTCTACAGAGGGATCTGGATAGGCTGGACCAATGGGCCAAGGCAAACGGTGTGAGGTTCAACAAGGCTAAGTGCTGGGTCCTGCACTTGGGGCACAACAACCCCACGCAACGCTACGGGCTGGGGGAAGAGTGGCTGGAAAGCTGCCCAGTGGAAAGGGACCTGGGGGTACTGCTCGACAGCTGGCTGAGTATGAGCCAGCAGTGTGCCCAGGTGGCCAAGAAGGCCAACAGCACCCGGGCTTGTATCAGCAATGGTGTGGCCAGCAGGACTAGGGCAGTGATTGTCCCCCTGTACTCGGCTCTGGTGAGGCTGCACCTTGAATAGAGTGTTCAGTTTTGGGCCCCTCACTACAAGAAGGACATGGAGGTGCTGGAGTGTGTCCAAAGAAGGGCAATGAAGATGGTGAAGGGTCTGGAGAACAAGTCCTGCTGTGAGGAGCAGCTGAGGGAGCTGGGGTTGTTTAGCATGGAGAAAAGGAGGCTCAGGGGAGACTTTATCGCTTCATACAATTACCTTAAAGGAGGCTGTAGCAGGGTGGGGGTTGGTCTCTTCTCCCAAACAGCAAGCAATAAGACAAGAGCAGATGGCCTCGAGTTGTGTCAGGGGAGGTTTAGGTTGGATATTTGGAAAGATTTCTTCACTGAAGGGGTTATGAAGCATTGGAATAGGCTGCCCAGGGAAGTAGTTGAGTCACCATCCCTGGAGGTCTTCTAAAGACGTGTAGATATGGTGCTTAGGGACATGGCTTAGTGGTAGACTTGGCAGTATTAGGTTAATGATTGGATTGGACGATCTTAGAGGTCTTTTCCAACCTAAATGATTCTATGATTCTATGTCATATTCAAAGAAAATCATTGCCTCTCTCCATCCCTGTCACAGAATCACAGAATCACAGAATGGGCAGGGTTGGAATTCATCAGATTTCAGGAAGAAAAAGGACTGAAAAATTCATCACAATTTTAAAATGCTTGTGTGCCTTCTGGAAAGAAAAAAAAAATAGATTAATACATTTACACTAAAAAAAATGCTGTCTGTTTTTTCCCAATGACCTGATATGGTCACCATTGTTTTTTTAAATTAGCAATACATTCATTTAGACGGTTTAGAGACCCCCAATACCTTGAGAAAAAATAATTTTCAACCTTGAACATTCTGTTTTGGGGTTGGAGAGCAAATTTGCCTCTTAATTAAGCAGGAACCCCTCAGGGTTTAAAGAGACTAAGTGATTTTGCAAGTCCCACACTTAAGCATGGAAAAAAACTTGCATTTAAAATGCCCTGATGCTTGCCTTGTTTTTACTGATGGCATGTGCATTTCTGGTAAGAAGCTGGCATTAAAGCAATATGAATTTGATTCAATCACTTTACAAACCTGTCTTCTGAGCATTTGAGACCTGTAAAGACCAATGGCCATCTGAAGAGCTACTTTCCAGAGGACCTGCTTGAAACAGTGCTCAGTGATCCATAGATTTACAGCACACTATAAACTGAGGAAAAACAAAATCCTACAGGAATGCCTCAGACCTAGAATTACCCACAGGTCATGAAAGCACACGTGATACAAGGCTTGTATAAGAGCTATACTTGAAATTCTTACAGCTCAGCTCTGGTCAGTATGCAAGAAACTGGGAAGCAGCTGGGACATCAGATAACAGAAAGTTTAAGCTGGATGAGATCAGAAGCACGTTCTGAGCTAATGTTTCAAGTTTATCTGAGTTAGATAGCTCTCCCTGGAGAAGCTATTGCCACTAATTCATGGCAGTTTGGGAGCCATAGACAACAGTGGGACAGATTTTCTTTGGCATGTTCATTGTGTAGGAGTATAAAGTACCAAAAATAAGTATTACAGAGAGGCATGTGATAGCATAGCACAAGTTGGAAAAACCCACAAGAACTCCCAAGAGTCAAGTCATGAGCTGGCTATGCAGGTGATCCTGAAGAAGAAACAATAACAACTTTATGCACTGCTACCATTTGTTCTTAACATGCCATGATATACGGGGAAATAATTCTGTCATGGTTTAGGATTTATCAAATAAGAATGAGTGAGATTGTCTTGTACATTGCTCTGCTTCTAATATCAAATTTAGTGTGTTATTCAAAATACTTAAAATGTCATAAGAATTCCAACTCTTCCTTAACAGAGCTTTAAATAGGATTTTAATATATAAATGCAGCTATTCTTAAGGTAATTTAGGCTAACATGATCTACATATTACTGTGGTAAAGGGTAAATCTATCCTGGTTTTGGCTCGGATAGAGTTAATTTTCTTCCTAGTAGCTAGTATGGTGCCATGGTTTGAATTTAGGATGAGGGTAATGCTGATAGCAACATGGATGTTTCTAGCTGCTGCAGAGCAGCGCTTACACAGAGCCAAGGACTTTTCAGCTTCTCATGCTGCCCTGCCAGCGAGGAGGCTGGGGGTGCACAAGGAGTTGGGAGGGGACAGGACCAGGACAGCTGACCAAGGCTGGCCAAAGGGATGTCCCATACCATGTGGCTTCATGTTGAACAATAAAACTGGGGGAGCTGTACGGGGCTGGGGGGCACTGCTCGGGGCCTGGCTGGGCATCAGTCAGCAGATGATGAGCAATTGCATTGTGCATCACTTGCTTTGTATATTCTTTTATGATTATTATTTCCCCTTCCTTTTCTGTCCTATGAAACTGTCTTTATCTCAACACATGAGCTTTTACTTTTTTTTATTTTTTTCTGATTCTCCCCTCATCGCACTCAGGGGAAGAGTGAGCAAATGGCTGTGTGGTGCTTAGCTGCCTGCTGGGTTAAACCACAACAAAATCTCACATTGCAATTAAACGAAGAAAATATTTCTGTGATCTTTTTGAAATATTATAGGGCTTATGACAATGGGAATCTGATAACCCTAGCATTCTCATAAGCAAATATAATAAATGTTAATAAGATTAGAGCATACAAGGAGACTGATGTTCTAATGTGCTTATTACAGGTGAAGTAGCCAAATACTTGCAACTCAATTACAAACCCTACATGAAGGGCAAATATTCATTAGAAGTCTTATTATCCTGTGCCTTTGAAACTGCCCTGTACAGAAGCATGGAAAAACAGAAAGCCAGGAAAACACATAAGCTGAGTCTTGGAAGGCAGAAGAGGGAGCTTCCAGTCACTTACAGAAAGCTGTAAACTACAGAAGTAAACTCCAAAGTCAAAGGACAATACAGTTAGCAGGGTGGATAAAATTATAGAGTCCATAAAAAATGGGAAATAGGGAGGGTCCTGCATCTACCATAAAGAGGCAGCCAAAGTGGTCCAATGTGAACACCATGAAAAATCGTAGCAGTTTAGAAGATAACTGGACTGACATCAAATAGGCTTTTTGTTTGTAGACAAAACCAGCCTTCATTACAGACAGGTATATTTGCCTCGTTTTGTCCTAGCTACATAAATGAGCAAACACAGGCTCTTTAAGGAAGAGGCACCTGGTGATACATAGAAGCCTCTGTCTGATACAGCTGACCATGAAGTAAGGTGTTACCAAGCACTAAAAACCGGTGGGCTGCAAACGGGAAGGGATTCTTGGATAAATCAAGTACATATGTCTTTATGCATCTGTTTTATCTTTACAGACTGGAATGCTTTTTCTGGTTTTAACACAGTCTTGACTGTAATCCACACATTGGCCTCACAAAAGGATCAGTGTCCTCTGGAAATTTTCCACCTGTCTTCTTCACCCTGGAGGATCCAACAGTCTTTAAAGCACCTAATTAGCTCTGAAATATCACCCCCAGTGCCAGAGCTTCTATTTATTAGAATCTTATCTTACCTGAAATGTTATATGTATAAAATGCTATACAGAAGATCCCCAAATATTGTGAGGATGGTCTGACCTTGCAGACCTGTGATTGCAATTTGATATGAATGCAGCAAAGAACACACTTCGCATTGCTGTTCTCGCAAGTCATGGTACTTACAAGAGCACTGACACTGCTAAGACAAGTCGAGTCATCGTATATGATGGTAAATAGTCCCAGGGAAAAAAAAGCAAAAAAAAGCTTTTAACCACAGGATGATAACCATGTGAGAAGGGCATTTTGCCATGGAGCTTAATGCACCATGTATTATTTTTATTGTTGAAGTACTTTCCTAATCTTCAGTAAGGTTTTTGATTGAACATCACAATGTGAGTGCTTAACATCCAGCTGGGTTTGGTGGATGTACAGCAGCCTTATAATGTGCATGTAAGGTAACGTAAATTTCCATGTATGAGCAAATGCCCTGAAGCTGAGTGCTCTGTGCTCAGAATATAGTTTCATAAGAGCATAAGACAGCTAAAAGGACACCCAATAGTAGAATGGGCACAAATATTCCACTGGTTACCAAGCTACATTCAGTTTTGAAACACAGTCCTTGCCTTTTCAGAGGTACACCAAATCACCTAAGTACAGTCACATGCCTTAGCTTTCACTTATTTCCCAAAAACACGTTGAAAGTTCAGTACAAAATAACACAGACTAATAACTGAATGCAAACACTGTGCAGATGTTTAATAATCATGGGCCAACAGTACCTGTTATTAGAAAAAAATGCTTCTGAACTATTGTAATAGAGTTCTGCAGCTATTTATTTTTTTCTTTTTTTTTTTCTCCTGTACAACATCAGTGAAAAACAGTTCTGATACTGTTGTGGTTTAACCTAGCAGGCAGCTCAGCATCACATAGCCGTTTGCTCACTCTCCCCCCTCAACCCACTGGGATGGGGGAGAGAATTCTTAAAAAAAAAAAAAAGTGAAAGCCTGTGGGTTGAGATAAAGACAGTTTAATAGGACAGAAAAGAAAGGGAAAATAATGATAATAGTAATAATAATAATAATAATGATAACAGTAAAAGAATATACAAAGCAAGCATACACAGAATCACAGAATCACAGAATCGTCTAGGTTGGAAGAGACCTCCAAGATCATCTAATCCAACCTCTGTCCTAACACTAACAAGACCTCCACTAAACCATATCACTAAGGGCTACATCTAAACGTCTTTTAAAGACCTCCAGGGATGGCGACTCAACCACTTCCCTGGGCAGTCCATTCCAATGCCTAACAACCCTTACAGTAAAGAAGTTCTTCCTAATATCCAACCTAAACCTCCCCTGGTGCAACTTTAGCCCATTCCACCTCGTCCTGTCACCAGGCAAGTGGGAAAATAGACCAACCCCCACCTCTCTACAGCCTCCTTTAAGGTACCTATAGAGAGCGATGAGGTCTCCCCTGAGCCTCCTCTTCTCCAGGCTAAACAACCCCAGCTCCCTCAGCTGCTCCTCTTAAGACTTGTTCTCCAGACCCCACACCAGCTTCGTTGCCCTTCTCTGGACTCTCTCGAGCACCTCCATGTCCTTCTTGTAGCGAGGGGCCCAAAACTGAACACAGTACTCAAGGTGTGGCCTCACCAGAGCCAAGTACAGGGGGACAATCACCTCCCTAGACCTGCTGGCCACACTGCTTCTTATACAAGCCAGGATGTTGTTGGCCTTCTTGGCCACCTGAGCACACTGCTGGCTCATATTCAGCTGCCTATCAACCAGTATTCCCAGGTCCTTCTCAGCCAGGCAGCTTTCCAACCACTCATCTCCCAGCCTGTAGCGCTGCTTGGGGTTGTTGCGCCCCAGATGCAGGACCCAGCACTTGGCCTTGTTGAACTTCATACAGTTGACCTCAGCCCATCGGTCCAGCCTATCCAGATCCTCCTGCAAAGCCTTCCTTCCCTTGAGCAGATCAACACACGCACCTAACTTGGTGTCATCTGCAAACTTACTGAGGGTGCACTCGATCCCCTCATCCAGGTCATCGATAAAGATATTAAAGAGGACTGGCCCCAGCACTGAGCCCTGGGGGACTCCACTAGTAACCGGCCTCCAACTGGATTTGGCTCCATTCACCACAACTCTTTGGGCCCGGCCATCCAGCCAGTTTTTAACCCAACGAAGCGTACGCCAGTCCAAGCCACGAGCAGCCAGTTTCTTGAGGAGAATGTTGTGGGAAACGGTGTCAAAAGCCTTACTGAAGTCAAGGTAGATCACATCCACAGCCTTCCCCTCATCCACCAAGCGCGTCACTTGGTCATAGAAGGAGATCAAGTTCGTCAAGCAGGACCTACCTTTCATAAACCCATGCTGACTGGGCCTGATCGCCTGGTTGCCCTGCAAGTGCCGCGTGATGGCATTCAAGATAATCTGCTCCATGAGCTTCCCTGGCACTGATGTCAAACTAACAGGCCTATAGTTCACCGGGTACTCAATGCAATGCACATTGCAATTGCTCTCCACCTGCTGACCAATGCCCAGCCTGTACCCGAACAGCGGCCACCCCTTGCCCCGGCCAGCCCCCCCAGTTTTATTGTTCAGCATGACGTCATATGGTATGGAATATCCCTTTGGCCAGTCTGGGTCAGCTGTCCTGGTCCTGTCCCCTCCCAGCTCCTTGTGCACCCCCAGCCTCCTCGCTGGCAGGGCAGCATGAGTGAGAAGCTGAAAAGTCCTTGGCTCTGTGTAAACACTACCCTGCAGCAACTGAAAACTTCACTGTTATCTTCATCAAAAAATCCAAAACACAGCATTGTGTGAACCTCTATGAAGAGAATTTGACTCTATCCCAGCCAAAACCATGACAGATGCCAACAGTAGAGAAAGAGAAAATGGGAGAACAGTATGAAGATTCACCTCATGTAAGACCTTGAAACCAGATGTCAGGAGGAGTAAAATTAATAAAGTTGAAAACACTTGTTAGCTTTGTTCCAGGCCATAAAGTTGGAAAAAAAAATTCTTTTAAAGTACCTATTTAGCCATAGGTAAACTAGGAAAAACTGAGTAAATAAATAAATCAAATTATTTGATTGCTAAAACACGCAATGTATAAGACTGACTAGATAAGCATTATATACTTCCTCCAACAGTCAAAATGCAACCAAAATAACTAAGTTCTTTAGCTCTAGAATTTCTAGCTCTTTAGCCTTAGAATTTCCTTAATGAAAGTAAATGTGATGGTAAATCCTTTGCCTTGATGTCCATCAGTTCAAGGCCTTTTTTTCTTCTTTGAGAATAAGCAGATTTTACATGATACCATTAATCACAGTGGGATCTGAAAGTCTGAAGCAGTCAAACTTCCTTTCTCCCACAGCTTTAACTGTTCACTACGAAATAACACTATGCTGAAATAGCATCATTAATTTTTCCAATTTCAGCATTCTTAACTTTTATATTAATGATTTCAAAGTACTGCTAGCATTAACAGCAGTATGTCTCCTAAAACAAGTCATTTACAGGCTTCATAGCTTAGGTCATAGGTATAGAAAAAGCATTTACCTTAGCCAGTCCCTTGCTCAAAAGGAAATGTAGGATGAATAATGAATATTTGTACATGCATGTAAAATTAATTTGATGATAACTTCCAGTTCACTTAGACAATTCATAATTGTTATTGTCTAGAGATTAGATGGGTTAATTTACTAAGGAGTAGAGCTACGCATTACTGTATTTCTTTGCTATGTTTCAAGGGAGCTATTGCTAGGCAAAGTGCATCCTCACCGTATCGCTCTCCTGTTGCTGCCTAAAAGCACTAGAACATAATTTTTTGTAAGAACAAATCTTCATCCGTTTGGATGGGTAGGTGTGGAAAGAACAAATTTGGGAAATGTTAGTTGATAAGAAAGTTGTACTTCATACAACATCTCTTTCACTGGATTTCCTTCATTGGTTCAGACTCGTGACTACTTACTAGGACTGTCTTGCTCTTATTTTTCTTCTTGCAATGCGTTATCTATAAGCCTGTGAAATGTGAATGGCCTGAGGCATCTCCTTCCAGAATGTTAATTTTTTTAAATGTCTATCTTTTTCTTCACCTGTGTTGCCCCTGAAGTTCCTATCCCCTGTTTCTTGCTGCCGTCTTTCAAAACTGCAGCCATCACTGGTAAATCCGGCATACCAGTGAGCCACTATCCAGTTCACAGTGGATGCCACTATCATAGTGGATATAGAAGTTACCAACACAGAAAATCTTATTGCAAACCTGGCATCTTGCTAGTTTTCCTAGGTAATAAATGCATATCTTTTCAGATTACAGTTTATTACTGTCTTGCTTTCCCTCGCTATCTATGCAATCCTGACATCACTGGATGAGCCTCTCACAAGCTCACTGAATTAGAAGGATTTCATGATATTAAACCAGCTCATAGGGACAGAGTTTCTAGATCTTTCAATTTTTTGAATGGAAGTAGAGATATGTGAGGGACAAGAACTTAGTGAGGAAGCTAAAAGGGCACAAATGACACACTTGACTTTGTGATGTCTCAGTTTCCTAACAAAACCTTTAATGAACAATATCAAAATGTGTTTGGTAACAAATAGTTTACTATTTTTATTTGGCTATGAAAGAGAAAAACATAATAAATTTCCAGCATAAATCAAACCCCTGAGTAAAAATAAACTCCTCTTATAAGATAACGCTATTCCTGAGTTTTCAAAATTCATGTAATTCCTATAGTTAACAAATTATTTATCCTTTAAAATATTGATGATTTTTGTTTGTTCACATTTGAAAACAAGAAAATCAATTCCAGTCCCTTCCTATTCTGGAGGGATTCAAGAATCTAGCTTCCCTTTAAGAAGAAGTTTACCAATCATTAAACAGAAACATGAAATGAGTAAGTTATACATATCCTGAATTCTTTGAAAGTCTTGAAAATCAAGATTACTTCAGTAACTTCAGTCAGTACTAGACTGAAGTAGTGTATTTGTGCCAGATATCTAGTGTGCTATATGAGACCATATAAATCTGTCTTTCTGTGGATTGCTGTCAATTAAAGAAATGTCATCCCACTGCAGTCTGACAGATAATTTATTGCCAGCTGAATAGAATGAAGACTCTGATCTGTCATCACTTGACCATGAGTGCTATGTACCTGTCATTTGAGAATAAGTCTTAGCATTTATAACTGTGAATCTTTCTTGAATAAGCAAGAACAGGGTATTTACCTGACTAGATATTTAACCTTGAGTCTGGGTATCTCTTGACTGAGTAAGCCATGTAAGTGAGAATCTAGCTTTGGGGGGTTTTAGAGCATGGATGCTGAGAGTCAAGACTCTGATCTAACACACCCAGTTCTGATGCTGGGAAAGCCATGCCTTCCATCGCCCATCATTAAGAAGTATACGTTATCAGTGAGCCACTGTATGCAAATTAGCATCAAAACCTTGAAAGAAACATTAATTTAATATTTGCAATGTTCCTGCATACAAAACCTACATATGAAGAAGTTTCCTAACCAGTAGTGTTTAGCTTTCATTGTACACTGTGGTGTATAGTCACTTGTTAGAGATAGAATGTCAAAAATAAGCTTAAATAACTTAAATAGCCTGGCTTTAGTTGATTTAAGACAGCTCCTAAATATTATTTAAACATAGTGTTTCACATTTAATAAGAAACACATTTTTCTTCCTTAAGACACAAAGAGAATAAAAAATAAAAGGTCTTAAGTAGAACAGCAGAATCTCTCCATTTTACCCACTCACAGCTTGCTAAACAGAGAGCTGAAAATAGCTAGAGCTGGGAGGGAAAAAACTGAAGAGTATTTTAACAGTGAAGTAAAACCACAACTAATGACTTTAGGAGACAGGAGCTAGGTGGACAAGAAAAGCATAGCAGTTTTAAATATATGATATTTGGCTTCACCTCCCAAGTAAGAGGGCTGGCATTGATTCAAAAAGGCTGGTCTGCATGCTTGTGCCTTTGAGAGGGACCACACTGCCTGATGGAAACAACCACAAAAGCCACAGTGAGAGCACAGCCTTCCAAAGGCAACAAGAAGGCAACCAGACTGGCAATTAGATCATGCCAGTGCTTGTTCTCGGTGAAGAGAAGGCAGGCATCTGAAATGGCTCGTCTGTCCACAGGAGAGATGTCCCTGGCAACCAGCACATGGGACAAAGTAAGGTAGCCATTAGATAACAGAGAACGTGGGAAAAATTTTGAGCACAGTTGACCTTCTCCCCGAACATCAACATAATAAACAAAATAGGTTTACACTTCTACATCTTGAAAACAATATTTTTACAGTGTTCATTGAAACCTAACACAGCTGTGCAAAGCATCCTTGAACGTGAAATGTAAGGCAGCGTATGGATTTTTATGCCTATTCAGCCTCTATTCTGGAAGCTATTTTGCCATACATGCAATCCACTTCTCATCTTTCTGCTTGCCAAACAATTCATATTTTAAGCATTTTCCCTTGTGCCATGTGATAAACTGTGCTGTAGGCCAGATTTCTTTGTTGCAGATATCTCTGGAGCCTACAGGCACTGCGGCTTCCATAAACATCTGTTTTAAAATACTGCTTTTCCCATAGCAATGCGAGTTTTCTTATTCTTCTGCTAGTTTGCTGTTTCAGTCCAATAATTTAACAAAAGAAAATGAACAACTGTTGATGAAGCAAACAGTTAAAAAGAACCAAGCGTGTTTATATCTTAACATTCTTGGAAACTGAAAGTTTATCCAAACTTAATTGGTCATCTTTAATATACTTTCTGTATCGAAGAACAAAGGAATGCCAATTTCTTGGGTAGTACAAAAATTGGATTTCCTGTATTAGCAGATTCAGAGTTTAAATTGTAAAGTAATTGTTTCTAGCCTCCACATTTCAGAAGATGATACTAAGATGACACATAGCACAGTCTTCACAAGCTTAAAGCAAAATACATCACCACCAGCAGCACAAAGCCTATCTTTAATTCAACCTCATCCTTCTCCTTGAACATCCCCACAGTGAAGCTTATGAGGTATGGGCTAGGTAATCGGTCAGTGAGGTGGCCTGCAGACTGGTTGAACTGCCAAGCTCAAAAGGTTGATCAGCACCACAATGTCCACCTGGAGGCCAGTCTGCAGCACAGTTCCCCATGGGTGGATACTAAGGCAAAGAGAGTGCACTGTCAGCAAGACTGAAGATGATGCAAAACTGGGAGGAGTGGTTGATGCACCAGATGGGCATGCTGCTATCAGAGGGAGCTGAACAGACTGGAGAAATGGGCCTACAGGACCTTCACGAAGTTCAACAAAAGGAAACGTCAAGTTCTGCCCCTGAGGAGGAAAAACCCCATGCACCAGTGCATGCTGGAGACTGACTGGTTGGAAAGCAGCTTGTCAGAAAATGCCCTGGGGATCCTGCTGGATGCCAGGTTGACCATAAGCCAGCAAAGCGCCCTTGTGAAAAGGAATGCCAACCACTTCCTGAGCAGTATAAGGCAGCGTCGTCAGCAGGTCAAGGGAAGTGATCATTCCCCTCTTCTCTGCACTGGTGAAATGCACCTAGCTGCTGAATCCAGTGCTGGGGTCCCCAGTACAGCAGGGGATGTACATGCAGTACATCCATGCCAGTACAGGCATGGATGTACTGGAGCAAGTCCAGCAAAGGGCCTCAAAGATAATGAAGGGCTTGGAGCAGCTGCCATACAAGGAGAAGAGTAAGAGAGATAGCAGTGGTTAGCCTCAGGAAGAGAAGGCACAGAGGAATCTTACCATATTGGGTGTGTGCATGGAAAGAGGAGCCAGACTATTCTCAATGGTGCCCAGTGACACACAGTACAGAAGGCAATGGGCAAATGGGCACAAATCAAAACACAGAAAATTCTATGTAAACATTTTTATTTTTTTTTTTACTGAGAGGGTGGTCAAACACCGGCACAAGGTGTCCAGAGAGTTTGTGGAGTCTCTATTTTGGTGATATTCAAGCCAACTTGGTCTTGGTTCTGAGCTGCCTGCTGCAGCTGACCCTGCTCTGGGGGGCATTGGCCAAGAGGGAGCTGCCATTGCTTGAGGACTGGCTAGGTATTGGTCGGCTGGTGGTGA